>CAUYUJ010014578.1:102500-157500 GCA_963575745.1 Prorocentrum cordatum | reverse complement strand
CGGGCTTGCCGGGATGGTCGGCCCCTGCTCAGCAGTTGCTCTTTTACCACCAGCCCGGTGCCGACGGAGGCCGGCAGGGATGCTCGCCGGCTCAGGCTTCACGATTGCGTACGACGTGGGCCGCAGTTGCAGCGGCTCTGGACGCGTTTTCGTCGCCCCGCCGTTGCTTCCGACGCGCGGCCTTTCTAGTCTTGGGGAGGGCGCCTCGAGGGCTTGCCGTGGGTTTGCTCTGGACTTGCCGTGGTCTCGGCGACGTCCATTTGAGCGCGTCGGGATCACATGTGAAGTCGGGCCTGTTCCTCTACAGGAGGCATATTCAAAAGCAGTTAAAAAATAGTCCGGGGACGATTTGTTCACTATTTTTGAGCATTTGTGGTGTACTATTACATTCGTTTTATTTTCTGTTCTTCCAAAATCTGCCTGTAGGGGGACATTACCGACCTAAATCAAACGGCGCGGCGACATTTCTGGGACTGGGTTCTCGTCGCGGGCCTTCTCTTGATGGCCTGATGCCGGGAATTGGTCCTCAGAGACACGACCCGAGACCAGAACGCCCGTCGCGCTGCTGCGGCGCCTGGATGCCTGGCTTCCCCGCTGCTCACACCGGGCTGGACGAAAGGGGGGAGTGGGAAAGAGGAGGTTATGAATTCTACTGTGTGCGGTTGGTTTCGGCCCCGCTGCTGGGTGGGTTCTTCAATTTGTTGGCGACTGCGTCGCCAGGAGGCGTTGGGAAACCCAGGTACGCGAGCTGGTCAGTCAACCCCGCCCGCACGATATCGCCCCTTGTCACCCGACCCGATCACACCTCCCTCTCTTCTCCCACCCCCGCCTCCCCCACTGCATGTGAATCCCACCGCCCCCTCCCCCTTTTGGGATCGCCTTGAGATCGGCGTCACCCCAAGATACTAATACTAGTTGTGCGTCGCCCCCCAGGGGCGACGCGCGCGCCGAGAAATCCTCTAGTATCAGCTCCGTGCTGGGCACTTTCTGCCCGTACCATGTTTGTACCACATGTTCGGGTCGGACGCCCACCTCCAAGGCGGACACACAGTACTAGACAGTCCTTGTGCGTCCCATTGAGAGGGGGGCACGGCGGGAACTCCCCCAAGTAAGCGCTCATACACCACCGATCGGGGCTCGGGGGTCCCGGCCAGCCCAGGAGCGCGCGGTTTCGTCGTCGGGGGCGCATCGCCAATGCATCGGCGATGCGTCGCCCCCTGAGGCTGGTGTGCCCCCCCCCCCACCCCCTTCGGCCACGCGCAGAGGGGGAAGGGTCTCAGAAGGCGCGCGCGGACCTTCTCTATTGATGTAAGGCCCGCACCTTCTAAGGAGCAGCCTCCTTCTAAGAAGCCTTCCCCCTTCCTATTCTGCACGCGCCGCTAATGTATTGATGGCAGTCTCCAGAGGAGGGTCCCTGGAGGCCTCGTTGAGCTAATCACGAGGTTCTGGCTGAGGCCTCTGGAGGTCCAGGACGGCTGAGATACTACAAGACATGTTTATCCAGGACCCTCCTCGATCATCCTCCTCCGCCTCTTCCTCCTCTTTCTTCTCGCCAATCCTTCTCTATCGACCTCCTCCTCCTTCTCCTCGGCCTCCAGCGTCGATGGCAGGCTTCGCGCGAGCGAGGGCGAGGGCGATATCTGCTGCCTCCGACTTTACTCGCCGCCTCTCCCAAGGCCGCTTCTGAGGCGACACTGCGGCGGCGGAGTGGTGTCTCCTCATCCTCCTCCACATCAGCATCATCATCATTATCATCATCATCATCATCATCATCATCATCATCATCATCATCATCATCATCATCGTTCCTAGATCACCCCGTCAGGGTCCACTTCGATCCGATCGGTCCGATCCGATGACGGTGTTTGCCGGCCCGATCTGACTCGATCCCGATATTGCGACGATCCGATGGAGCCAGGTGTTTGCATGGCGTTGTTGTGCATCCCAGCTCGGCCGACCCGATTCGATTCCGACTCCGTGCCGATGCTGCCCGATCCGACGCACGTACCGATTCGATTTTGCCTCCCGATTTGATGATGACCGTTCCTGAGGCCTCATCAACCCTCGATCACCCCCTTCGACTTCCCTCGCTTTTCGCTCTCGTCGTTCGATCTTATCACCGACCATCCTCATCCTCATCTCCCGCATCTTCATCATCGCCGATCCTCCTCATCATCACCCATCCTCCTCATCCTCTTCGTCGGCACCCCATCATCCCCTTCGATTCCTTCGATGCCATAGGACGGGGCAGCCCAGAAGCCAGACCCCTCAAAGCCAGTGGCGAAACACTGAACCTGCAGGAAAGCCACGCGCCTGAGAGTCCGTCAGCCGCAGATCCAGGAGGCGCAGGAGGTGGAAGAATAAGGGCTTGTGGGGCTCGGGCTCTTCAACAAGAGGGGCCAGGGGTAGTGGAACAAAGAATGACATAAGCATAAAAAAAAACTCTGAGGTCCGCGCGGACTTCTCGGATCGGCGCTGGACCCGCTTCCCTCGCGCGGAGGAGGAGGAGGGCTACCAATCCTTCATGAGGCCTTCCCTGGCCTTTCCTGGCCTCCCGGAACAGGAGAGGTCGCAGCGCATGCCGCGGAGATCGCGCACCTCGAGAAGCTCATCGCCGAGAACAGGGAGTCGCAGCGCGAGGCGACGGAGGTCCGCGCCAACGAGAACGCCGATTTCGAGAAGGAACGGAGGAGGAGGAGGAGGAGGAGGAGGAGGAGGAGGGGGAGATAAGGAGGAGGGAGGAGGAGGAGGAGGAGGAGGAGGGACAAAAAGGAATATGAGGAGGAGGAGCAGGAGGAGGAGGAGGAAGGGAGGAGGAGAAGGAGGAGGAGAAGGAGGAGGAGGACGAGGAGGAGGAGGGGGGATCAGGAAGAAGAAGTGGTGGAGGAGGACGAGGGCGTGGGGGGGGTGGGGGGAGGGAGGAGGGAAATGATTGGATGGTCGGGAAGAGGATGATGACGAGGAGTAGCATGGGTTTGATGGGGGGAGGAGAAGACCGAGTCCGAGCAGTGCATCGGGGCCCTCGAGGCGGCCATCAGCGTGCTCTCTGGAGCCGGCTCGGGCAAGAAGGGCTTCCTCGAGACCCTGCAGCAGGCTCGCGCGCTCAGCGTGGTGGACGGCGTTCGGGAGGCCCGCGGGCCGGAGGGGCACCAAACCTCGGACGTCTGCGCCGGGCTTCCACACGGGCGCATCAAAGCGTTCAAGGCGGGTGCAGCGATGGGTGGGCTTGAGGGGGAAGGGGGTGCAGCCAAGACGCCTCGGTCCTGAAACCACCCCCTGGATCGTGGGACACCTCGATGGTCAGCTTCGACCAGATCAAGCCAATTCGGTGTCGACCAATCCAGCCCGATCCGATCCGATTCCTGTATTCCAACGATCTGGTGCGGCCTGATGCTTGCGTGGCGCTGTTATTTACCCAGGACGCGTTTTTTTCGATTACTGAGCCCATGGGTGTCCACACAGCCAAGACGCTGAAATGAGGAACAGTTTGGGCTCGGAAGGGGCTCTTCCTTTAGCCCTCCTCATGCACCCAGGCTCTTCTGGTGCCAAAAAGGTGCATCGTTCCTCATTCCGCGTTCCTTATTACAGCATCCAGACTGTCTGGGCTCAGGGGGCAGCACATCGACCCCCAATCGCCACTTAATCGCCGACAGAAGCCTGATAGCCCACCCCGTCCAGGGATGTGAGGCTTCGCCATCGGGGGCCTCTCGCCGATCTACGGGCGATGTATCGCCACGAAGCTTTCTCCGCTAGACCATCAGAGCACAAGAGACATCATAACCTCGCGCCGTCTCGCGACATCAGACAACCTTGGGCGGTCCGCTCACGGATCCAACGCACTCGGGATCTTTTGGTTAGCGTGTCGCGCCGCCCGTTCTGTCTCACCGCGCGTCGGCGCGGACACGGAATCCACGCCCCGGTCCCCGAGCGTCACGCCATCCGCTTGCAGGGCATAGCGTGTCGCCGGGGCCGCCGCCGCGACACGCTGAGCAAAGATTCTTCACTGTACTATTCAGTTCACCCTGTGCACAGCATGCTCCCCCATCCCCGCTGCGTCGGCGCTGCCCCCCGTCACCCGCGCCAGGGATGGTTGCGCGGAGGAGATCTGGCGCAGTCGGCGAGGCCCCCGCAGATCCAGTCTTGTGTGTATGCGAGGGTGTGCGTTTGTGTGTATGCGTGCTGACTCATCTGGCTTGGAGTGGCTCCAGCCCGCGACGCTCAAAAGTGTGTTTGTGTGTGAGTGTGTGTGTGTGTGTTGTGTGTTTGTGTGTTTGTGTTTGTGTGTTTGTTTGCGCTTGCTAGTGTTTCTGTGTGTTGATGTGTGTTTGTGTGTGTGTTTGTGTGTGTGTTTGTGTGCGTATGTATGTTGTGTGTGTGTGTGATTGTGTGTGTGTGTGTTTGTGCGTGTGTGTTTGTGTGTATGTGTGTTTTTATTTGTGTGTGCTGACTTCTCCACCCCAGCGGGGCTTCGCTTGGCCTCCTGTCCGCACCTTTCCGCTCGCTGCGCGGCACCGGCTTCCTTATTGCGGCGCGCCTCGCTGGCGCTGTCTCATCCCTGTGCGTGGTTTGCCCAGGGCCTCGTCTGCTGCTGCCTCGTTCTTCCTCGGGCCGCCGTCTTGGTTCGTCACTGCGCCTCAGCCTTGTCGACTACACTACACTGTGCACCGGGCTGATCGCCGTCTCTCCGCTCTCCCCGTCTTCCCGTCACCCCTTCCTGGCTGCTCCCCTCGCATCTGCCCCCCCCGCTGGGAGTGATGCTGCTGATCCCTTACGGCCCTATGGGCGGATCCACCAAATCCACGCCGCGTCACCTGGGCCGGCCTCGCGCGTCTCTTTGCCCAACTTTCTACGCCGCGCCTCTGCGCGCGTGGCCGCGACGCCCCAAACGTGTGTCGGCCGGCGCCTGCGCGTCCGCCTGTTGTTTGCTGCCCCCAGTACAGTCGGACCGAGGTACAAGATCGAGGTCGGCTTTGGGAGGGTACCCTGATGTTCTTCGTGTTTGTTGGACGTGCTTGTGAATCCTCGGGAGGATACGCTTGGATGTTCTGTGTGTTTTGGCCGGCGGACGGTCTCATGTTCTTGAAGGATGTTATGATCGCCTAGGTCCGACCGTATGCTTTGGCTCCTCCCCTTGGCTCGCTGCACTTGCAGCCTGTCCGTCACCGCGCCACGCTTGTCGGCCTCGACCTGCCACTGGTCGGTGCGTGCGTGCGTGCGCGTGCGTGTGCGTGTGTGCGTGTGCGTGTGCGTGTGCGTGTGTGTCTGTGTGTGTGTGGTGTGTTTGTGTTTGTGTGTGATTGTGCTTGTGTTTGTGGTTGCTGTTCTGCTTGTGCTTGTGCTTGCGCATGCGCTTGCGCCTGTACTTGTGTTTGTGCTTGTACGTGTGCTTGTGCTTGTGCTTGTGCGTGTGTCTGTGATTGTGGTTGTGGTTGTGTGTTTGTGTTTGTGTTTGTGTGTGTGTGTGTGGCACGGTCTCCTCCCTGCTCCTCGGCCGCCTGCACCCCGCACGGCTCTCCCCGCCCCCGCCTTGTCGTCTCCCCTTGCCCCGCCCTCTCCCTGCCCCCTCGCGGCTGCCCCCTCGCGAGTTATGCAGGCTGGTCCCCTATAGGAGTGCCTGTGCGAGTTGTGTGTGCGCGTGCGTTCCTGCTCCTGGCTTGGCCGCCTTCGCTCGGCGCCGTTCTTGCGGCGGCCCCCCGCTCCGCATGCGCCTCCCTCCTCTGGAAGAGTTCGGCAGCTTCACCGTTGTTCTTCTGGTTTTCCTGCATCGCCTGGATTTTCGGGCTCGGAGTCACTCCGCGTGTTTTCTGGCCTCCTGATTCCGGGCATCTTCACAAGGAAGCCGATCAGAGGTATACATGAGTCCCATTATTTTGCGCCCGTGGTCTGGATTGAGCCACGCGTCGGAGGGAAACAGTGCTTGTGTGTCTGTCTGTCTGTCTGTCTGTCTGTCTGTCTGTCTGTGTGTCTGTCTGTCTGTCTGTCTGTCTGTCTGTCTGTCTGTCTGTCTGTCTGTCTGTGGGTGTGTGGGTGTGGGTGTGGGTGTGGGTGTGGGTGTGGGTGTGGGTGTGGTGTGGGTGTGTCTGTGTGTGTGTCTGTGTGTGTCTGTGTGTGCCTGTGTGTGTGTGTCTGTGTCTGTGTCTGTCTGTGTGTGTCTGTGTGTGTCTGTCTGTGTCTGTGTGTGTCTCTGTGTGTGTGTGTCTGTGTGTGTGTCTGTGTGTGTCTCTGTTTGTATCTGTGTGTGTCTGTGTGTGTGTGTCTGTGTGTGTTTGCGTGTCTGTGTGTGTGTGTCTAGGTATGTGTCTGTGTGTGTTCTGTTCGCTCCCCAGCGGTTCCGCGCACACCCAATGTTCGGCCTGCGGCACTCGAGCTTCCACGTCCCAGCAGCATTTGCCACGCCGACTCGTGAGGGTTCTGTCTTGGCCGGACCGACGTTGCGAGCGTGGTTTGTTGTCTCCCTGTCCCAGAGGTGCTCAGGAAGGCCAGCTACTCGGCACGGGTCTCGGAGAAGGACCTCGACTTCGCGAGGACATTCTTCGGCAAGTCCGGGCAGTTCATGGTCCTGCGTTGGGGTGTGGTGCGTCGTTACGTCCACAAGTGTGATCGGCTTTCCCCCCTTCACCCCCCCTTCCTCTGCCAGGAACGGCGTCGTCGTCGAACGTCGGATGAAGCGTCTCGCTGTTCTCGCACACTGGGGGCGGGCTGGGTGGCGCAGACAACCACTTCCACCACCAGCCGTCCCGAGCCCGCCGGTGAAAAAGAAGAGGCCTGGGCGGCGAGGCGAATATATCTCATCATCAATGCCTGCGCATACGGTCTAGAATTTTGGCTTAGCGTGTCGCTCTGCCAGTTCCGGCCCACCACGCTTCGGCGCGAGACGCTATCGTTCAGTCCCCGAGCGTCAATGTCCCGAGCCGTTCCCAGCCTCCCGCCCCGCGGAGCGGAGCGACACGCTACCCGTTTGCACGGCATAGTGTGTCGCCAGGGCCGCCGCCGTGACGCGCTAAGCAACAGTTCCCGATCCTATGTCTCATCACACGCGACTGCACCCAATGCCTGCCGGGCACAGCGAGGGACGAGCGGGGAGGGCGAGAGGACGGGATCCGGACCCGTGCGTGCAGCGAGGGCCCCAGATGAGGTCCAGCACGGCGGGGTGTCAGCCGCGCAGACGGGCAACACTCACAATCCGTTCGGCGACTACGCCCCGCAGTCGGACCGCATCGTGGGCATCCTGAAGGTTCGAGCTGGCTGGGGGGCCGAGGTGGCCCACCACTCGTTCCGGCAGCAGAGGGGGGGGAGAAAGGGCACCCTCGTCGCCACGGCAGGACGCAGCTAAAACAAATGCCGGTTTCGATCCCAGGAGTGGTCCAGGGACCGATTTTGTGCAGATTTGCCCGCATCCCCCCCTCTTGACTGAAAACCCTTGGGCTTCTCCAGCTGAAGCCCTCCGGCCGCCTCCAACCTGAAGGGCCTGTACGACACCTTCACGCAAAGCCTCGAGAAGGGCAACGTGGAGGAGGCGGACGCCCAGAAGGCGTTCGAGGAATTCATGGCCACCAAGAAGGCCGAGCTGAAGACGCTGGAGGGCACCAAGGAGCAGCAGGAGCTCTCCAAAGCCGAGAAGGCGAAGAAGATGGCGGAGAGCAAGCTCCTGCGCGCGGACACCCAGGCGCAGCTGAAGGCCGACGAGGAGTTCTTCGCGACCACCCAGGAAGACAGGGAGCCAGAACGGCACACACACACACACACACACACACACACACACACACACGCAACAACAAAAAACTGTGTGGCGTCGCGACCGAACGCGCGGCGGTGCGGCGCAAGACGTCAAGCGGGAGAACGCGCGCGGTCGGGCCAGATCACTCGGCGTGGAGGCCAGGCATTCACCCATGGGGGAGCCCACTGGGCCACTCACGGTGGGCCGCGAGGGGGAGGGGGAGAGGGGGAGAGTGGCAGCACCGACGTCGCCGCGGCGTGAGCCTCTCGCGTGTGGCCTTCTGGCTCCCCGAGGAGGGGTGCAAGGACAAGGCCAAGGAGTGGGGCGAGCGGGTCAGGATGCGCACCCAGGAGCTCCAGGGCATCAACAAGGCCGCCGAGATCCTGAGCTCCCCAGAGGCGCTGGAGACGTTCGCGAACTCCTCCTCCATCCGAGGGCAGCCAAAGTCATTGGGGCGGTGAGATTCGCAGTCCTCTCGGGCGGACGACAACTGTTAACTCCAAATGTGGGGGATCGAGGATTGCAGGAAAGTAACCCCGAAGTGTGCCGAATCCCGCCTGGGAGTTCTTTTGTTCCCCCCTCAGTTTCTCAAGCGCCCTCGATGCCGCCTTTGGGCCGCGGGGCCGTCAAGAGAAGATCAGGACGAAAATCTGGCGTCTGGAAAGGGGCCGATCGGAGGCCTAGAGGTTGGCACCAACACCAACATCGGCGGTTGCATCCACCGAAAGAAGATGATCCTGACCCCGGTGATGGTGGTATTATTCTGGCTTCCTAGGTGGCCGAGAAATTTGCACCAACGTGTCGGATCATCTCCAGCCAGAGGAGGCAAGTTCCCGAGTTGGTGTTGGTGCAATTTCCACGCCTCGGAGTCGAGAGGTCCAGGAGGCTGGGGGACTCGACCAGAGCGAGTCGTGCGATCTTTAGGTTCCTTTCTCGTCGCCTCTGGTTCTCACTCCCACGCTCACCCCTCTTCCACTGGGAGAGAGGAACAAAACATGGCACGGCCATGAACTTTCGGATTTGCGCGCGGATTGCTTAAATGCACGGCGCCGGAGGCGCCGCCAGAGGGGCCAGCGCCAATCCAAGAAATCTGCGCGAAGGACCAACAGTTTATGCGTCTGCTATGTGTTGTTCTTGTTCCTCTCTGGGAGGCAAGGGGGTGGGGGGGGGGGGGGGCAATCTCATGATCCTCATGGCTTCGTCTGCCCTGGCCATCGCTCTGGTGCAGCTCGCTACGCAGAGAAAGGCCGTGGGCCCGCATCGCGCCCTCTCCAGCAAGGTTCAGGGGGGGGCCAACGTCAACCGAAATGCGTGCAACAATAATGCACGCCCCTCGTGAAGTCGAAGAAGAAACGAGCGGCGTAAGCTTATTTCCCGGAGCCCGTTGCGGTTTTGTTGGGTCGGAGTGGGGGATTCCTTGCGGCGCGTCGGGCGCCGCTCCTGGCACGCTCCGGGGGTCCAGCGCCGATCCAAGAAATCTTCGCGGACTTTTAAAAAAAAAAAAAAAAAAAAAAAACTTCGCGGACCTTCGAGATTGTATGTTTATGCATGTTAGTGTTTCTCTACTTAGACTTCTCCGCAAAGGTGTCGCCGGAGCACTTCGTGGCCCTTCAGAGTCTCGCTCGGAAGTTCCACAGCAGGTCCCTAGACAGGATCGTGGCGCAGGCGCGGGCGGGCGGCTACTTCGACAAGGTCATCGCCTCCGTGGACAGCATGATCGCCCTGCTGCGGAAGGAGGAGCAGATGGACATCGCCCACCGGGACCGTTGCCAGGGCGCAGAGAACAAGAACACGAACGACATGGAGGATTTGGACACAGCGATCGAGAAGGCGTCGACCAGCATCGAGGCAATGGGGCACACCGAGAAGACTCTGCAGCAGGAGATCAGCGACCTCGCGATAGCGATTAATGACACCGAGAACGACATGCGTGAACGGCTTGCGATGAGGAGTCAGGAGCGAAAGACACACGTGAAGTCTGTGAAGGATGACCAGAACGCACTCATCTTAGTGGAAAAAGCCATCGATGCGCTCACCGCCTTCTACGAGCGCAACAAGATCTCCATGTCCCTCATTGCCAAGCAGGAGCCCCGGGAGTACACTGTCGACGCCGACAAGGCCCCCGAGACCGTCTGGGACGCGGGCGGCGCCTCGTACACGGGGCGCAAGGGTGAGAACGAGGGCGTGGTGGCCATCCTGAAGATGATCTCGGAGGACATCCGGCACGAGATGGCCAGCGCTCGCGCGGAGGACGAGGAGAACCAGAAGGAGTATTTGAGGGAGAACGCGGCCATGACCAAGACGAGGGACGCACAGCTCAACACCAAGATGGCCTCGGAGAAGGAGCTCACCGAACTGCAGGCGAAGATCGAGGACACGCAGGCGTACCACGACGGCAAGCAAGCGGACAAGGGCTCCGAGGAGGCGCTGAAGAGCGCCATCTATGCCGACTGCAGCTGGGTCGCCACCCACTTCGACTCTCGGGCAAACGCCCGCAAGAAGGAGCTGGACGGGCTCCAGGCGGCCAAGGGCTACCTGGCCGGCGTGGCGGACGGATCGGAGCTGGCGCCGTGAGGCCCCACCGCGGCCTCGCGCTGCACCGCGCGCGCGCGCCTGGCTGACGCTGCCCACGCCAGGCCGCGGGTCAGAGGAGGAAAAGGCACCCATACCACTACCCCTCCCTCGTTGCCGCCTCTTTTTGGGACTCCTTGGAGGCCCTCCTGTCGCCACCGCTGGACTCGACTCGGGATTCTGGTCAGAACGCACCCCAGGAGAGGTCCAGGGAGTAGCAGTGCACGCCAGTCGTTGGAGGTGGGTATCTCTGGATCCCCACATCCCAAACTATTTCAGGCGCCTTCCTGCTTCCATCATCGAGTGTTTTTCCCTCGTCCCTCCACTTCAGGGGTGCGGGCGGAAGCCCAGTCTACTCTCGACGCCTTCCTACCTCGTGTTTCTGCACACTTGGGCCAGCTGCTTTGCTCACAGCAGCTGGCGACTGTTCCTGGTGCCTTCGAGCGGCGTAGAGCCCCCCAAAAAATGTGTCTGCACACTTCTTCCGACCGCTGGAGAACAGGGCCAGGCCCGGCAGCGGTCCGTGCAGACAGCCTGCCGCATCGGGGAGAGCGGCGGTGGTCGGCCGCGTGCGCGTTCCTGTCTGCGCTGCGCGACCGCCACCGCGAGCGGCACCCTGCCCCGCAGCCACCGGCCGCCGCCCCGGCTGCGATGACTGCGTGAGCGATAGGTCGACTATGCGTAAGGGCGTAGTTGGAAATGACCCTTCGCCGGAGTGACCTTTGGTGCGGGCCCACCGGGTCCCCCGATCGCCGAACGCGGTGCGTCAGGAGCGTTTTGCTTGCGCTTGTGTTTGGTCCCCGCTGCCCCCAAAAAGCCGCGCGCACCAAAGTCACAATTGCGTGCAGTCGATCAGGGTCGGGGCAGCGAGGGCTGCAGAAAAGGGCCCCTGAAGGGCCCCTCAAGGGGCCCTTCAGGGCCAGAACGGGAGCCTTCAGGGCACGAAAAGTGCACCTTTCTCCCGTCCCCCATTTATCGCCCCCCATGAAGCGACGCCCAACGCAATGCGGCAGCTTCAAGGTCAGCCCACCCACGGCGACCTACCGGGAGACCCCAGGACCTGTGCGACGCAGCACCGGAACGAGCCCATCAGCGATCCACCCCAGTCCAGTCAGTCCCCAGCCGTTATCACAGTTGTTTCTGCACTGCCAAGAGATGAAGCCCCCTCCTATACGTATACACGAATATACATGCATGAAACGCGACAAAGTTGCCGTCACAGCCGACACTCAGATTTTGTTGCAAAGAGTCTGCTTCAAATCTCACGCACCAGAAGTACACTTCATGTCCTCTTCAATCTGATCGGCTCATGCCGCCACCGCGGGCTTCATTGGCCATCCATGGATGGTCGCGGCAGCTAACGCTGCAGTGACCCCGCCCGTGCGCCCATGGAGCACTTTCAGAAGGCAGCTTCCAAAGACACGCACGCTTGCCGAGTGGCAAATATCAACATCACAATCCAGAGGTCCACTAGGGCGCACATCAGCAACTCAGTGCGACTAGGCAACATCGCCAGGCCAGCAGCCAGCATGCAAGACAGGAAAGCGTTCGACCAATGGCAGCTACAGCCGCCACCGGGACGATCACTTCCGTCCAGTCTACAATCGAATCGCCGCGACGCACCACGAAGCACGGCCACACCACAGTCCACAAAACCGAAGTGACACAAGCCCCAACCAGCTCGCCAACCTTCACATCAGCGTCTGCCTCCATCGCAGCTTTTTCCATCCCCCAGCGAGGACGCCACGCGGATCGGCCACAACCAGACGGTCCCGCCGCAACACGCTGGCGCACCCACGCACCGCTTGCCACAGCTGGCTCAAGCAGCTCGAGCAGGCCTGGAGGTTGACACCAACACCAAGATCGGCGGTGTGCCTCCACCAAGGGAAGATCCCGATCTCGGCGATGGTGGAACTATTCTGGCTTCCAAGGCGACCGAAAGATTACCACCAACACCGAAATCTAGGATCACCTTTCCCACGTGGAGGCGACCCCCTGTGCTGGTGTTGGTGCCAATTTCCAGGCCTCCAGAGCTCGCACAGACCACGCCCGGACGAGGTCGTCCGCAAATGGAGTCTCACCAGATCCAGCCCAGCAAGCGGGCACCCGGCGGCGACCTACCGCGGCTGCCTGTCCTGCCGAGCGTCCAGGCTCACGGCGTGGAGCGATCACGCGCACAGGCTCTTCAGCGGCCGCCCTTGGCAGGTGTGAGATGACGAGCGTGCCGAGGCCGTCAGATAGGCCGAGGCCAGCAACTTCGGGGGTGGACAGACCTCCTACCCTGCCACGTCGATTGAGGAATTGGCCGTCTTCGGTTCGCGAGGGTGCGTCGCGGCCGTCTTTCTTGCGTGTCCAGGCCCGTCGGTTTCGGTCCCAGGCCGTTTTCACTATGGGGAGGTTTACTAAAGGGAGGTTTGTCCACCGCCGACAAATTGCAACTCGCGCGAGGTAGACAAGCGAAGAAGCAGACGCCACACAGCGCCCCGCATCGAGAGTCAGTGCACCCACGGTGACGACGACAGCCTCGGCCGCACCATCGTCCCCTCGGACGAGCAGAGCACCACAGCGAGACCTGCATGGGCAAAGAGGGCCCCAAGGGGCATTGGCAAACCGTAATCTCGCAGCACAACAGGTGGAAAGTACACAGTAGTAAGATAAGCGTACAGTTGTACGAGTACGAAGTGTACAGCACACAGTGAAACATCAACGCAAACACACATCGTAAATACACACATTACACAAAAGGGAAAGCGCACCGTAAACACGTGTTGGAAATACATAGCGTGTGTGTATACAACGTGTGAGATACAGCGCGTGTATACAGTGTGTAGGCAGCGCGTGTATGTACAGCGTGTGTGGATTCAGCGTGTGTGTGCGAGTGTGCGAATAGAACGTGTGTGTAGATTGCGTCAAGGCGGTCCCAAGACAGCCTTCTGGTGTTCCTCGTCCCGCCTGGTCGTGCTCCTTGCCTCCGTCATCTTCAAGGTTCTCTTTCTCCTCCACGTCCTCATGTCGCCTTCCTCGCCTTCCTCATGTTGTTTTCCCCTGCATCCCCCCCGAGTCATTCTGCTCGCCCTTCCTTCCTTCTATACACCATAGACAGGCTGGCATGCGCGAGGTGTGCTGCAACGCACGTGTCGGCGCAAGTGTGTCCCCGAACCGATTGGAGGGCTTGACTGTCGCAGCGCCCTCCGCTCGCCAGCAAGCGGGCGGCGGAGAGCACCGCAGGCGTGTGCGCGCGCCCTCTGCCGGCGAAGCGTGGCCGCCGCAGCACACCATGGGAGGCGGGCCGCGCGGCAGCGGACGTCTGCCGGGCGCGTGCGTTACGCAGCGTGCGCGGGCTGTGCACCCGCTCCGCACGGGCGAGTGCGGCGCGCTTGCGGAACAGCGCCGGCGTGCGGGTCGCGGGCACGTGCGGAGACGCGGAGCCCACCCACGCGAGGGCTTCGAAAAAGCCTGCGGGCTTCGGGTTTCACCGAGGAGAGCGCATTGGCCTTTGGATGATCTCCCGAGGTTGATTCAGGTCTGAGGCGGAGGAGATCGCCCCGCGTTCGTGTACGGCAGAGTTTTCTCGGACGGACCCTTGTTGTACCCTATGGCGGATACCTTCCGCTGCGCCCTGCCGTGGGGGGGGGCGGGGGCATCTGGAGCTCTCAGAGAGTGGCGCGGAGCTAAGTGTCTCGTGTTTCTTCCTTTGCTCCCCTCCCTCCCCCCCTAAGATCGGCAATGGATGTTCCCTTCGGTGCTCTACGCAACTCTGATGAGTCTCAAAGTGCTTTTCTGCCACTCGTCATCCACTGCGGCGGCAGCAGGAACGTAAACCGAAGTCTCCTCGTGCAGCGAATGCCGTCGGATTTTCTGCTCGGCCCTGCTTGGCTCGGAGCGAAGGCGTCGGATGTCGTGGACGGGTTGATCGCCGCCACCGAGGGCTGCACCAACGACAGAGGGCCGACTGCGGCCGCCGAGTCGCACTCCGCCGCTCCTCTGATTTCAGGAGGGGAAAAAAAAACACAGACACAATTAATCGTCGATCCCCAGGAAAATATTGGAAAATATGGGAAGTGGGGGGAAGACGAAAACCCAGAAAATATGCGAAAATATGGTGAATATTTTTATGTGTGTGTATTTATTTGTGTGTCCTGGGGCCCCTTCATGATTACCCAGTCGTCCTCTGTCGATCGAGGGCGGCCAGCAGTCCATGCCGAGGCGCTCCGAGCTCACCAAGAGGATCGCATTCTGAAGGCACAGATGTCGAGGCAACGTTTGGTGTTCCTTGGTGTCCTGGCCCGCTTTTGTATATTGTCCACGTTGCGCTTCCTGCGCTGACTGTAAGCGGACTGACTTGACTTTTCTACTGGGGCTAACCCGCGCGCGTCGTCTTCGCTGATTTCTTCTCGTCCGCGCTGCAATCGCCTTCGACGCTCTCCTGTGCCAAGTCATCAGCACTGTCACGGCGTGATTCCTGACAGGCCACCTGCGAGCTCGACTAGGTCTCAGCTGCCGAAGCAGGGCGCTGAGCTCATCGATCGTTCTAGCTTAAGTATTCAGAGCTCCAATGTGATTAGATTGTCGTGTCTCCTCTTCCCTTCCCCTTTGTTCTTCTCATGTTTCTCGTCACCCTTCCTCTGCCTTGTCAACCTCCCTCCTCTCCTCCCTCTTTCCCCCGCCCCCCTCCTCCCTCCGCCACCTTCCTTTTTCGCACGCCCTCTTCTGCAACGCTTGCAGGCCCGATTGCCCCAACGACAGCATCGTACGGGTCCATATTCTAGATACTGCCCATCTACGTGCGCGTTCTTGTCCGGTCAGGCCGACCTCCACCCTGGAGGTGTTTCCCTCCGTAGCGTCCGATCGTGGACCCTCCGTTGCCAGATGCAACCAAGCGCCCGCGCAGAGGGCCTCTGAAAAAATTGCCAAAAATCGTCGATGGACGACGTGTGACAAGGGGCCCACTGTCTGGCAGGAGGCTCTTCGGTTTGGGGAGCTCTCGAGTTTCTGGTTCCTCCGCGGCCGCTGCGTGGCCCGCACTGGGGCACTGCCGGAGGGGAGGTCGGCTACCGGGAGCTCGCCCGGCGCGTGCGGTTCAACCGCTTCGAGATCCTTGCGTACCACCAGTGGCGCGCGGGGGGCGGACGCCCGCGTAGTCTTCGGGCCCCTTTCGGCTTCTGGAGACCTCCAGAGGCTTCTGAGATTCGTCTCCGAAGACGAGGTGGACAAGCTCGGCATGGTCAGCCAGCCAGAGAGATGGTCTGAGCTCTGGAGTTGGTCATAACATGTGTTCATCGAGCTTCCATGTCCCCGCCCTGCCCCCCCACCCAAAGTCTCTGCAGAAAGGGGGCCCCAGGAACCCCTCCCGCATCCAGCCGGGGCCACGAGATTCCCCCAGAGCACCCGGAAAAACGCAGAAGGTGACGGCGGTCGTGTCGACGCGGTGGGCGGCGACTTGTTGCCAATTCCCTTTGCGCGGCTGTGTTCTGGAGCTCGGAGCCCTTGCGGCGTTGGCTCGTCGTCGCCGCCCCCCGCCCCTCTGCCACCTGGCCAGGAGTCTCGGGGCTGGCACGCCCCCTCCGCACCCTTGCCTCCCTGAGGGCTAGCCGATGCCCGCCTGGGTGCCCCTAGAGGCCCTCGACGTGCCCTCAGATATCCCGTCGGTTCACCAAAGCTTGGCGGAGCGCAGGAGGGGGGCAGAGGGCGGGGGGGAGGCTGCTCAGCAGGAGGTTGCTTCTGCTGGAAGGCGCCAGCCTTCAATCTACAGACAAGGCCCGCGCCTTCCCTAAGAAGCAGGGGTGCTTCGTAGAAGCCTTCCCCCCTCTCCCCATACCCCCCCCCCACCCCACGCGTGGCCGAAAAATGGCATGTAATCCTGCCCACTGGCCGAAGCCGCCTCGCCTCGTGGCCCCCTGGCCCGAGGCCCCCGGGCGCCCCCCTGCCCTCGGCCCCCGGGCTCCCATGGGGCCTCGGAGCCCCGCGGCCTCCCCGGGCGGGGGCCGCGTGGCCCCTCGGCTTGGGTTCCTCTCATGTTCGTCGCTCGCTCGTCGCGCCGCCCCCCCCCTCCCTCCTCCTCCTCCTCCTCCTCCTCCTCCTCCTCCTCCTCTCCTCCTCCTCCTCCGCCTCCTCCTCCTCCTCCTCCTCCTCCTCCGCCTCCGCCTCCTTCTCCGCCTCCTCCACCTCCTCCTCCTCCTCCTCCTCCTCCCTCCTCCTCCTCCTCCTCCTCTTCCTCTCCTCCTCCTCCTCCTCTCCTCCTCCTCCTCCTCCTCCTCCTCCCCTCCCCTCCCCATCGGTGCCCCCATGGCCCAGATCCCGTCTGGGTGCCTCGCTCGGCCGCCGTCCTCCCCCGCAGCCCCCTCGGGACAGGAGCCTCGAGGCCGCCGCGGCCCACCCCCCACCCTTTTTACCTCCGCACCTGGCCCGTGCCTGCCGCAGCCCACTTGCCCGAAGCCACCTGGGAGGCGCAGAAAGCCGGGTTCGACTGCGCCGACACTCGCGCGCAAGCTGCCTGCGCAAGATGGCGCGTAGGCGCCCTCGTCTCCGCTGCAGCGTGCCGCGCTGGCGGCCCGCGCAAGCCATCGCGCAAGGTCGCGATGCCATCGCGTGTGAGGCCCGTGCCTCTCCGCCGCTCACCTGGCGTCTTGGCCCCCGGGCCCCACGTCCAAGCCTCCAGGCCCCCTCTGATTGGCCTGCTGCCTCCCTACAGTCAAGGCGATGCTTAAGAAAACCCAAGTTTTCGGCCAGAGTCTCGATTATTCTTAATGTTTCAATGTAAATCCTAAGATTTGATAGACATTCTGGGTTTTTGTTCAAAATCTGAGACTATGAATTTCTCAACCCATGATTTCTAAAGCATTTCGCAGGGTGTACAGTCGAGCATCTGACGAAGAAACCTCCTCCCGAAAAGCTGGGCCGGCGTTTCTCGACCAGCTCGCCGGAAGGCTGGCCCAGTTTCTTGAGCACGGTTGCCCCTCCAGAGTTATCAACAGACATTGGCCCAGGCTTGTCTCAAGAAGTTGTCTCGAAGTTGACCCAGGTTTCTGAAATTATGAATGTCTTGATCAATTTCCCGCTGTAGGACCCGGAACCCCGCGGTCTCCAGGCCAGGAGCCTCGGGGGCCTCGGCCCGGATCCCTTTTTGTTTTCGTCGTCCGTTCTTTATTCCCTCCCCCTCCATGATCCGGATCCTCAGGTCCCCCTGGAGGGTGGCTTTTACTTTTTGGGCAATAACGCGTGTTGTGCCACCCCACCTCCCCCCCATAACGCGACGCCCCCCAGCCCGAGCCACACTGCGCGGGGGGGCGTTCCTTTACGACCCCCGTCTCCCCCCCCGTATCGCCCGCCATCGCCGCGATCAAAAAGAATGCTCGCCTGGCCCGAACGCCTTCATTACCTCACCCAGCCGCCAGGAGCTAAAAGCGTTTCGTCCTTGTTCGTCGTCGTTCGTCGTCCCCCTCGCCCCCCCCCCCCGCCGTGGGGACCAGGCCGTGCGACCCGGCCTGGCGCTTGCCTCCGCCCCCTGCGCCCTCTCGGGCATCGGCCTCCTTGGTCCCAGGACCTAATTCTATCCCCCGGTTGGACGGGCTATATAAGCATTTTGGTTGGACGGGCTTTACCCCGGCAAAGTTGGGCTACACCCCGCTTGGAGCCTCCGAACCCCCAAAGCACCACACACACGCACAAACAAGCAAACAAACAAACAAACTATCCCAGAGCGACCCTACCTAGGAGTTGGAGCCCCTAGGAAAGCAGCATAAGTTAAGCTAAGCTAGGCTAAACTAAGCTAAGCTAAGCTAAGATAGCTAAACTAAACTAAGCTAAGATGAGATAAGCTCAGCTGAGCTAGGCTAAGCTAGGCTAGGCGAAGCTAAGCTAATATTAGATAAGCTAAGCTAAGCTAAGCTAAGGTAAGGTAAGGTAAGCTTAGCTAAGCTAAGCTAAGCTAAGCTAAGATGCGCTAAGCTAAGCTAGGCTAAGCTACGTTAAGCTAGGCTAAGCTAAGCTAAGCTAAGACCAGATAAGCAAAACTAAGATAAGCTGAGCTAAGCTAAGCTAAGGTAAGCCAAGCTAAGCTAAGCGAAGCGAAGCGAAGCGAAGCTAGGCTAGACTAAGCTAAGCTAAGCTAAGCTAGGCTAAGCTCAGCTAAGCTAAGCTAAGTAAAGCTAAGCTAAGCTGAGCTGAGCTGAGCTGAGCTGAGCTGAGCTGAGCTAAGCTAGGTTAGGCTAAGCTAAAGCTAAGCTAAAGCTAAGCTAAGCTAAGCTAAGCTAAGCTAAGCTAAGCTAAGCTAAGCTGAGGTAAGCTAAGTTAAGCAGGGGCGCAACTGGGAACCGCGGGGCGGATGCCGGGGGAACCGGGGGCGGATCCTGGGGGAACCGCCCGGGGCGAGCCCCACTGCCCGGCCTTTTAAGCCAACACAGTAAGAACCCTTCTAGGCAGAGCCTAGGTAGGGAACCCACTTCGACTGTCTTGAAGCTGTCCTCTCCACTGCTCGTGCAAACATCCCACCCTCCCACCCGCAACTTGGTCGCAAGACATCTTCAGACAAGACCGTGACGGTAGGTACTGCGTGGCACTTGGCCACGACACCGATGCCGACGACGACAGCGACATCGACGACGACGGCGCCGCCGACAGCGACTGCGACGACACCGACGACGTCTCCAATGTTTTCGACGACGACAACGACGACGACGACACCGACGACGACGACAACGACGCCGACGACGACGACGAAGACGACGACGACGTCGCCAACGGAGACGACGACGAGGGAGGAGAAAAAACGACGACGGCGACAACGACGACAACGACGATGGAGGAGGGAAGACGGCGACGACGCCAACGACGAAGAAGGAGGAAGGACGGCGACGCCGACGACGACAACGACGAGGGAGGAGGGAAGACGACGACGATGACAACGACGACGAAGACGACGACGACGGCGACGAAATAGGAGGGACGACGACGAGACGCCGACGACGGACGACGACGACGAGGGAGGAGGATAACGACGAGGGAGGAGTGAAGAACGACGACGACGACGACGACGACGACGGCGACGAAATAGGAGGGACAACGACGAGACGCCGACGAAGACAACGAGGGAGGAAGGACGACCACGGCGACAACGACGACGGAAACGACGACGACGCCAAAGACGACGAGGAAAAACAGAAGACGACGACGCGACGACGACGACGACGACGACGAGGGAGGAGGGAGACGACGACGACGACGACGACGCAAGAGCGCGCGCGCACAATTTTGTTGAAAACCCGTGTTGCGAAACCTTGTGTTTTTGTAGGTTTTTTGGACGCACGATTTCGAAATTCTTCCGAAACCGAAGGTTTTTGAAGGATTTCGGCATACGCCCGCGACGACGCGCGCGTCTGCACTTCGTCCTATTTTTCTGCAGAGGATTCTCGCGACGGCACACGCGCAAGAGCGTTCGACAGATTTCGACATGCGCGCGCGCGAAGCCCGTTTGGTAGCATTGTGTGAAAATCTTGGAAAACCTATGGTTTTTTTATAAAGATTTCGCAAGACCTCGCGCGTAAGTTCTTTTTGAATCAGTGTTGCGAAACCATGTGTTTTAATATGTTTTTTGGAAATTCAATTTTGAAATCTCCCCGGAACCGAAAGTTTTTGAAGCATTTCGGCATGCGCGCGCCACGACGCGCGCGTGTGCACTTCGTCCCATTTGTTGCAAGGGATTCACGAAAAAGTGCTATGTTAGAACAAAACATGTCACCGCATAGTGTTTTTTTTACAAGGGAACCGCAGGGGGGGGAACCCGGCTTGGCTGGGATGGTATGAATTCATATTTAGGATGGACATGTGGTCAGAATCATATGTAATTTACAGCACGCGCGGGGGACCCGATAAGTCCGGGGGGGGGGTAGAATCTATTAGTCTTTTAGAAAGGAGAATTAACAAAGCAAAGATAAATACCAAACACAACCAAACACCAAAGCCAAAAAAAACAAATCCCACCCCCCCCAAACACCAAACAATAAACCCCAAACGCCAAACTCCAAACGCCAAACCCCAAACAGACACCAAACCCCAAGCCCCAAACACCAAGCACCAAACTCCAAATACAACACCCCAAAACACCAAACTCCAAACTTCGAACACCAAACCCTCGTTGTGTTCCTCGTTACTCCTCCCTTTTTCCTCGTCGTTCTCCTCCCTCCTCGTCGAGAACGAGGGATTGTGGAGCCCCTCGGGGTTCCAGGGCGCGCGCGCGAGGCTTTCACACTGAGTTCGCGCGTGCGTCTTTCAGTGGTGTGCGTACTCTGGCGTCCTCCTCTCCTTCCGCCTCCCCCTCCTCCTCCTCCTCCTCCTCCTTCTCCTCCTCCTCCTCTTTTGTTTGTTTTCTCTCCCCCCCCCCAACAGAAAAACTGAGGGGGGGGTCGGCGGCGAAAACAAAAGAATACAACGTGGCCACATCTGTCCCCCCCCCCCTCCCCCTAGAATCCTATTGAACGCGCCCACAAGAAGGATTCATAGTGAAATCCTCTACAGAAGGATTCCTATCGAAACCCTCCACTTAACGATTCCTGTTGAAATCCTCCACAGATGGATTCCTATTGAAATCACCCGCAGAAGGATTGATACTGAGATGCTTCGAAAGAAAGAACCCCCCGTTGGCATTGCATTGGCATTGGTTTGGCAAGGGTTTGGCATCGCAGTGGCATTGCGTTGGCATTGCGCTTTGCAGTGCGTTGCTAGCGCGCTTGCATTTCGTAAGCATTGCGCTGGCGAGTCCTAATGGAACCCCTCACAGAAGGACTCCGATCGAAACCTTCTACAAGAAGGACTCCTATTGAAACCCTCCAGAACAAAAAAAAATCAGATTGACATCCTCCACGGACGGAGTTCATGCGAAATTGTCCACAGAAGGATTCCTATTGAAATCTACCACAAAGGATTTCCCCCATTGGCAGTGCATTGGCATTGGGTTGGGATCGTTTGGGCATTGGTTTGGCATTGCGCTGGCATTGCGCTGGCGAGTTCCAACACCTCCCTTCGCAGAATGATTCCTGTTGAACCCCCCACATGAAGGATCCCGATTGAAGCAGCCCACAAGAAGGGTTCACATTGAACTCCTTCACGGAAGGATTCCATTCGAAGCCCTCCATGTAAGGATTCTTCTTGAACCCGACCACAAACGATTTCCCCCATTGGCATTGCATTGGCATTGAATTGGGATCGCATTGGCATTGGTTTCGCATTACGTTGGTATTGCGTTGGCATTGCGCTGGTAAGTTCGAATGGCTTCCCCCACAGAAGGATTCCTATGAAAACCTTGCACACTTAGGGGCCCTTTTGAAAGCCCCCACATGAAGGATTCAAAATATAACCCCCCACATAAAGATTCCAATCGAAACCCTCCACAGGAGGATTCCGATCGAAATCCTCCGAAGAAGGATTCGTAACCAAATCATTCACATAAGGATTCCTAGTGAAATCTCTTGGAAGATAGGAATCCCGCCATCGGCAGTGCATTGGCATTGGTCCGGCAACGGTTTGGCATCGCACTGGCATTGCGTTGGCATTGAGATGGCAGTGCGTTAGCAGTGTGTTGGCATTGCGTTGGCATTGCGTTGGCGAGTCCTACTCAAACACTTCACAGAAGGATTCCTATTGAACACCCCCACAAAGGATGCCGATTGAATCCCCCCCACATGAAGGAGTCACATTGAAATCCGCAACCGAAAGGTTCCATGCGAAGCCCTCCACAGAAGGTTTCCTGGTAAAATCCCCCGAAGAAGGGTTCTCAGAAGGATCTCTATTGAAATCTACCACAAACAATTCCCCCCCATTGGCTTTGCGGCGGCATTGGTTTGGTATTGCGTTGGCACTGCTTCTGCATTGCGCTGGCGAGGTCGAATGGCGCCCACCACAGAAGGATTCCTTATCTTCCACAAGAAGGGATCCTTTGGAAAGCCTCCCACATAAAAGATTCATACTGAACCCCCCCCACCGAGGGATTCCAATCGAAACCCTCCACAGGTAGGATTCCTTTTTGAGTCTACCACAGAGGATACCCCCCATTGGCATTGCATTGGCATTGAATTGTGATCGCCTTGGCAATGGTTTGGCATTGCGATGGCAGTGCGTTAGCAGTGCGTTGGCATTGCGTTGACATTGCGCCGGCGAGTCCTACTCAAACACGGCACAGAAGGATTCCTATTGAACACCCCCACAAAAAGGATATCTATTGAATCCCCCCACAAGAAGGAGTCACATTGAAATCCTCAACCGAAAGGTTCCATGCGAAGCCCTCCACAAAAAGTTTCCTATTGAACTCTCCCGAAGAGGGGTTCTTAGAATGATTGTTGTTGAAATTTACCACTAACAATTTCCCCCATTGGCATTGCATCGGTATTGGTTTGGCATTGCGTTGGCACTGCTTCGGCATTGCGCTGGCGAGTTCGAATGGCTCCCACCACAGAAGGATTCCTTACCTTCCACAAGAAGGGATCCTTTGGAAAGCCTCCCACATAAAAGATTCATACTGAACCCCCCCACGGAAGGATTCCAATCGAAACCCCCCACAGGTTGGATTCCTTTTGGAATCTACCACCAAGGATACCCCCATTGGCATTGCATTGGCATTGAATTGGGATCGCCTTTTGCATTGGTTTGGCATTGCGATGGCAGTGCGTTAGCAGTGCTCTGGCATCGCGCTGGCGTGTCCGAATGGCTCCTTCCGCAGACGGACTCCTACTGAAACCCTCCGCAAGAACGAGTCCGATTAGATTCTCCCGTATGAAGGATTCCTAGTGGTACCCTCATGAGGATCCCGATCGAAATCCCACAATAAACATTGCTATTGAAATCCTCCGGCGAAGGATTCGTAATGACATCATCCACAAAGCATTCTTATTGAAATCTACCGAACGGAGGGATTCCCCCATTGGCATTGCATTGGCATTGGTGTTGGTTGGGAATGGATTCGTATCGCATCGGCATGCACTGGCCTGGTGCAGGAGATAGACAGAGAGAGAGAGACAGAGACAGAGAAAGAGAGAGAGAGAGAGACACAGAGAGAGAGAGAGAACACTAGAGAACGATAGAACGAGAAAAGATCTGTATGAGGGGATCACGGCAAAAAGAAAAATGACAAAAAACAAAAACATAAGGGCGGAAGAGTGTGTCACTTGATAAAACCGTATGAAAACGACGAGGGGGTCCACAATCCCCCAGCCTCGAGAACGTCCTCGTCGTCGCGGGACTTACGGACGGCCGTAGGCAGGACGGCGTGCTTGGGGGGGCGGGGCAGGGTGAGGAGAAGGAGGAGGGGGAAGACGAGGAGGGAGAGGAGAAGGACGCGGAGGAAGAGTCGGAAGAACACCTTTCGCTCGGAAGGGTTCATAATTCCCGAAACGTTCCTTGGGTCAGAGCCTAGAGACCCTTTTGAGGCCGAAGTTCGCCGTGGCCGTCAAAGCCCCTTCGCTCTCTCTGACCTGTTGCCTATGAGTCATGCAGGAAATTGGTTATGAGGGAAACAGGTCCTGGATGTGTTTCTATATTTTTTCGGGCTCCAGGAACTTCAGCGGGCCCACGAGATTCTTCTAGAGTTCCTGAGCGTGCCTTAGGTTTTATCTGGGTTCTTCCAGATTCTGTAGGTTATCATACGATGCACATCGTACGCGAGCGCGTTTCACACAGGAGCAGTGCCGAATTCACATTTGAATCGTATACGGGCGATACAGGCTTCGTATACGGTCATTTTGGGAGTCGCATACGAGTGCCACAGGAATCGCATACGACTTACGTAGGTTTCGTATAAGTTTCACACATGAACCGCATGCGATTCACATTGGAGTCGTACGCGAGTCAAATCGCCGTGTACAGTTCACGTCGGAATCGTCTACGATTGACCTGGGATTCGTATACGATTCGCGTAGGAACCGTATAGAATCGACACAGGAGCCGTTTAGGCTTCACATAGGAGCAGCACGCGACCCACATCGGACTTGTATACGCTTCATATCGGAGTCGTATATTTGTCATAAAAGAACCGTGTGCGATCCACACGGGGATGTGTATAATATCCACATTGGAACCGCATACGATTCACATTGGAACCGTACAGCGTTCACAGAAGACCCGTTCATGATTCACATAGCACCCGTGCACGTTTCACATAGGAGTCGTCTACGACCGACGCACATTGCAAGCGCATGCGATTCACACCGGTTTCGTATACGAGTCATAGTGGGGCAGTCGTACGCGATTCACATTGGAGTCGTATATGATCCACATCGGGTGCATATAGAGTCGCATAGGAATTCTTTTCACGATTCACATAATGATCGTATACGATGCACATCGGAGCCGCATACGATGTGCACTGGATTCGTATACGTTTCTCATCGGATTCGTACACGTGGTACATAGGAACCCTAAGTGGGTCACATCGTTTACTCAGATGTCGGAGGTTGGGGGGTGAGATCGAAGTGGAACGGAGAGCCCCCCTACCGGGAAATCGACTTCGGTTTCGTGTTCGTGCGTGCCGTGCGTGCGAGCGAGGCGAAGCTGCCTGGCCGGGCGAGAGGAAAATCTCCTGTGGCTGAGGCGCGGCCGGACAAAATGTTTGGCGACCCGGCGTTCGGGGCCGCGCGGTGTCCCGCCGCTGTCCCGCCGGTGTCCCGTCGGTGTCCCGTCGGTGTCCTGCGGTGTCCCGTGGGTGCCCCGTCGTGAGATCGATAGTGAGATCAATCGTGAGATCGATAGTGAGATCGATAGTGAGATCGATAGTGAGATCGATTGTGAGATCGATAGCGAGATCGATAGTGATATCGATTGGTTGCAGGTAACGCGGCTGTTGGGAGAGGAGGCAGGCGGAAGGCTCGAGAACAGCCCCGATTTGGGCCCGGGCTGGTTCCAAAGAAGTGGCGCTCGTGCCCTGTCTCTTGCACGAGTGCGCGGCGAGCGTCAACAGGCAAGGCCACCGCGAGGGGGGCAGGGCCCAATAGGGGCCCTGAAGGTCAGGGCGCTGGGGGAGGGCTGGGGCCAGAGGGCTGGCAGGGACCCATGGGCCACGCCACGGCAGAAGGGAGGCGAACGACGAAGGACGAACGACGGTCAAAGACGGCTCTTTGCTTGGACCAGGGGGTACCAGGACCCAGGCGGCCCTGGGGCGAGGGGTGCTGGGACCAGGGCAATAGTCTATACCCCAGATGGATGGGCTATACCCCGGCTGGACGGACTATACCCTTGTTGACCAAGGGGCGCCCCTCTGGAATGTAAGCTCTGGAAGGCCTTCCGCACTTGATTTCGATTGCACGCCATCCTCAGAAATTCAGGAGTGCCAGCGGTGTGCCCTTGCGGGAAGCACATGGCTTCCTGGGAAACCAACCGAAGGATAACCCATCGGCATAAATTATGTTCTGAGTGGGCAGCTCCTATGTGAACCGTATAGTCCTACCTATACGACCACCCTGCGGGTGATAAGGAGGTTGGGGGGGAAGGGGCCCAGCAATGGGCAACAGTGGTGAGTGTTGTTCTGACGATGCCAGTGGAGATTATTGCGTTGCCGCTCGCTCTTGGGAGCTTTGGTGTCGAGTTGTTTACGTCACCCTTCGCTATTGGGCGCCTTGGTACCATCCCCTTCCCCCGGGAAACTGCCAAACTGCGGCGAACGACGACGACGGTTTTTTGTTTGAGGCCTCCTGAAGCCCCGCTCGTCGCCACGGCTTAAATCGCCTCGAAATATTGCTCAACGGCGGACCTTCGGCGGTCGAGAACGACGCACCGCCATCGAAACTATTTTTTCCTTGCTCTTTCGAGCTTGCGCCGACATGCGAGGGCACCGCTAGCCGAAACAGGGCGAACGGCTGGAAAGCCGGCGAAAGCGCACTCGATCGATCTCACTATCGATTGCACGATCGATTGCACGATCGATCTCACTCGATCGATCTCATTCGATCAATCTCACAATCGATATCACTATCGATCTCACTGTCGATCTCACTATCGATCCGCCGATGCCTGTCCGAAGGCACGCATGCTGAGACAGGCAGAGGAGGTGGAAGAGGAGGAGCATAAGAATGAGGAGAGAAGAGTCGGTTCGACTCTGTGTCCGAGCGCCGCGCCGTGCTTGAACTCCGCGCGCACGAACAGAGAGGATCCGTCCGAGCACGCGCCCGAAGACGAGCCCACTGATGAACGACACCAGAGGGGCTTCGGCGGTCGTGGAACGCTGGCGGCAGGCAACCGTACGCCACTGAGATCGGGCTTGAGCTAAAGCAGCAGAAGCGCCGCCGCGAGACGGCACACCGTGCGGCTGACCGAAACTAGCAGGTCGACCCGATCCCGGTCGATGCGGTTGGGACCTGGATGAAGAAGGGTTCCCTCGTTCGCGGCAACACGTGTAAGATCATTACCCGTATTCTTGAAATGTTCGATTGCTGGCATCTGGGCACCGTCAGCTCGGTATGCACTCACCCTCTGGGTACTGATCCAGAGCGGGTTGCCACAATTGAGCACCATACCCGCGCAGGGCCTCCTCTGGGAGAGATGGACCGCACGGGGTGCGTCGGCTGCCTTCACCACATTTGGGCAGTCAGGGTTGACCCAAGACTCGCCTTCGAGGCTGAGTCCGCACGAAGGGAGCGCTCCGAATTATCCCGCCCGGGAGGTATGGAGGTGCGGGGGACAGCGCAACCCTCGAGACAGGAGGAACTGCCTCTCCAGACTCGCTCAAGACTGTAGGCCCCCAGCCAGCATACGGCGAATCACCGCCGCCCCTTGCCTTTGAGGATACGCCTATGTGTTCAAACGTTTGGGCAAAGTTTGGCCACGCTATTGGACCATGCGATCCCCCAGCCATTGTGGAACCCCTTCGGGGAACATGTGGCGGAGGAAGAGCAGGATGACGAGAAGGAGGAAAATGGAGGATGAGGAGACTCTTGGGGACTTCTTGGGGCATTCGTGGGGCCTCCTGGGAGCTTCCGGGAGGCCTCTTGGAGGCCTCCTTGGGGCTTCTTGGGAGCTTTTTGGGGCTTCCTGGGGGCCTCTTCGGCCGTCTTGCGGCATTCCTGACCCGCCTTACGCCATCGGAAGCCGTTTTGGGAGCCGTTCTGGACCGTATTCGGGCCCGCTTGAGGCGCTTCAGGGTTGTCTTGAAGGCCATGTTGGGCATCTTGGAGGCCTTTTGAGCCGTCTTGGGGCCCTTGGGGGGCCTCTTGGGCCGTCCTGTGGCCATCTTGGACGCCTCTTGTGCGATCTTGGGGCAATATGTGGGGGCCGTCTTGGGCCGTCGAAGGCAGTTTTTTGAAGCAAGTGCCACAATCCGTCAAAAGACAGAGGAACAAATTAGATGGTGGTTTCTTCGGGCCTTCCTGTGGATCCTATCTTGGACTTTCTTGGGACCATCTTGGCCATCTTGGAGGCGTCTCGGGACCATCTTGGAGGCCATCTTTGCCGTCTTGGAGCCATTAAGGAGCCGAAATCCGATGACCCAGATCCGGGTGGTCGGCGGGCTGTGCCGAGACCCCATTGGGAGTTCTGTGGACTAGAATCAAAAAAATGCCAGACATTTGGCACGCCGTGCACCCCTGTTGCAAGACAACAGGGGGTGGCGGATGACGGAAAGCGCGCGTAGTGTCGCGATTAGTTGGGGGAAATAACCAGGGGAAGTGTGAGAGGGATTGCTTCGCCAGACTCAGATCTGATCGCCCAATTGTCGGTCCTGTTCGGCAATAGATGGCCCAAGTCAGCCCCAAGAGCGCCTAAGAGGGCCCCAAGACGGCCCAAGACAGCCCCAAGAGCGCCCAAGTTACATCTGCGACGGCCTCGGGGAGGCCCAATAGGGCCCCAAGACAGCCCGATAGTGCTCAAAGAGGGCCCAAGATGACCTCAACACGGCCAGGAGGAGGAGGAGGAGGAGGAGGAGGAAGAGGAGGAGGAAGAGGAGGAGGAGGAGGACGACGAGGAGAACGACGAGGAGGAGGAGGAGGAGGAGGAGGGGGAGGAGGGGGGGAGGAGGAGGAGGAGCAGGATGCGGAGGAGGAGGAAGAGATGCAGGGATGCCTGGCCTAACATTAGACACTTTGAAACCGGGGCGACTGCCCGGGTGCACGGAGAGCACCCCGCGTATTGTAGACCTCGCTGGGCGCGAGTTTCTCGTCTTGACCGTGCGGGGCCGTCCTGTTGCACTCGCGGGTCGCCGCGCGGCTCGGCCGTACCGCGCCGCGCTGGCGCGCTGAGCCACAGCGACGCGAGCGCGGGCGCTCCAGGCTGAAGGACGACGGCGGCTTGACACCGGCGAGTAAAATCAGAGCCCCGAATCATCAGGGGTAACTCGGGTCAGGGATAACTCGGGTTCGCTTTTCGGGAATCCAAACCCGAGTTACCCCGGACCCGAGTTACCCCGGATAACTCGGGCGTCCAGAGCCCCGAATCATCAGGGGTAACTCGGGTCAGGGCTAACTCGGGTTCCTTTTTTCGGGAATCCAAACCAGAGTTACCCCGGACCCGAGTTACCCCGGATAACTCGGGCGCCCGATAAAACTCTTGCTCCTCGTCGTCGTCCTCCTCCATTCCTTTTCCTAACAACTCCTCCCTGTCGCACCCCGAGGCCGGTCGGAAGGGCGGGCTGGGCGTTTCGCCTGAGACTTCGAAGCTTAAAGAGCTGACAACAGTTTCACAGATGCATGCCGAATCGCTTCCAAAATGTGGCATTCGCTTTAGCGCAGCACGCACTCGCCTTAAGATTTTGGCAGAATTTCAAGGATTGAGGGCGGGTTGTTTTCAAATTGTGGTTCTCGCCTCAGCGCAGCCCACTTTCGTTTTATAAGTTTGCAAGAGTTTCACGGATTGACGGTGGATCGTTTTCAAATTGTGGTTCTCGTTGTAGCGCCGCGCGCACTTGCTGCAACAATGCACGAGGTTCACGGATTGAGGGCGAGCCGTTTTCAAAATGTGGCTCTATTCTTAGCGCCGCACACGTTAATTGTTTACAAGAAGTTGCAAGAGTTTGAGGATTGGGGCGGTTCTTTTTAAGTGTGACGCTCGCTTTAGCGCCGCGCACATTCGTTTCAAACATCTACGAACAACAGTTTCATTGATTCTCATGGTTAACGAACCAGGAATGGTGCATGGGAACGGCTCAGGATTGCCAGGGTGAAACAGTTGCATTGATTCGCGGTTCGAGTCCCAGGAATGGCGTCATGGCACAATTCAGGATCGTCAAGACGCAGCAGTATAGTTGACTCGTGGTGTTGAAGTCCTTAGAATGGTGCTTTGGCACGCTTCCGAATTTTCACACGGTTGTCCCCCGACGGGGCACTTCCCTCAGTGGAAACGAATGTGTGTAAGGGGCCTACGAAGAGGGAGCTTGGAGGGAGGGTGCCTTCCGACATCGTTGATTGTCTTGGGCTTGCACTGGTCCTTCCTCCTCCTTCCTCATCCTCCTTGACCTCCTCCTCCTCCATCCTCTTCTCCTCCTCCTTCCTCTCCCCAGATTCCCCATCCCCTTTCCCCCTCCCCTCCCCCCGCGGTCGGCCGGCCGAAGCGCAGGCGCACGTTGCGCGCTTCTTCTCCGACAGTCCAACAGGGAGAACGCGGGACATCTAGAGCCAACCCCCAAGCCCTCCCCTCAGCAGCAGGACTCGTCGGCCTCCCCTGGGAGGGATCCACTGCCACCCCCCCTTGTCCTTCTCATCCTTCCTCTCCCGTGCCTCGCTGCTGGCGACCCATCAGCAGATCGCACCGCACTTCCCCCTGCTCGAGCACAGTTCGAGATACCGAGGCCCCAAGCCCGGTTCGTCGAACTCGGCCGTAAAGCCCCAGCATGAGTCATTGTGCCGCCATTGGGCGGGCCCCCTGAGCCACGAGAACTATGCTTGCCTCGCTGCTTTGGGCGGTTGTGGCCACCTTTCTGCGAGCACGGCGTTCGAGCTGGGTCCGCAGGTGCGTGCTGCACGAGGGCTTCCGCTTCAGGGACGTCACGAATCTGACGGGCGAGGCCAAGTGGGGCTCGTACCTGGAGGACCGCCGCGGAGGAGGAGGAGGAGGAGGAGGAGGAGGAAGAGGAGGAGGAGGAGGAGGGAAGAGGAGGGGGAGAAGGGGGGAAGGAGGAGGAGGAGGAGGCAGGAGGGAGCGGAGGAGGAGGAGGAGGAGGAGGAGGAGGAGGAGGAGGAGGAGGAGGAGGGGAGCGAGGAGGAGGAGGAGAGAATGTCCGACTCCAGGAGGCCCCGAGTCAAGACATGGGGATGCCTCGCTCTTACTTCCTCCGGCCCTTCCGCCGGCGGGGCCCGCCCCCCCCGGGTTCTGTGTGTTCCGCCAGCGGTCCGAGCGCTCGTCTGGTTTGTGCCCGAGGCGAGGCGCCGATCTCTGGAGCGCCCCGGCAAGGACGGGGCAGGGCGGGCAGGCAGGGGGCGGGGGAGAGGGGGAGATGATGGGCCCATGTTCCACCACCACTGCCACATGTAGGAGAGGGGGGGGGAGGAGGAGGAGGAGGAGGAGGAGGAGGAGGAGGAGGAGGAGGAGGACCTCCTCATCTTCCCTCCTCCCCCGTCCTACATGTGGTAGCGGTGGTGGTGCAGAATTTGCCCAGCAGGAAAGGGTGGACGGGAGTCAAACCGGGTGCGCTCGCGGCGTACCTGGCATCCTGCCTCTCCCGCCCATCCCTTCCCATTGCGCGATACTGTCTCTCTTTCCGCGGACGCGGGTCATGGCGGTTTTCGAACTCCCAAAAAGACCCCATCGGGTTATTCGCAATCGGAAAGTCGAAATTGCGTGCGTAGGATGAGGAGGAAGAGTAGGAGGAGGAGGATGAGCAGGAGGATGAGCAGGATGGGCGGAAGATGAAAAAGGAGGACGAGGACGAACACCAGCAGCGGGAATTGGAGCGGAATGAGCGGGAGCAGCAGGAGGACCAAGGGAAGGTGGATGAGGGGAAAGAAGGGGGGCGACATTAATGAGGAAGGGATTCGTATTCAGAACAGTGGCTCGCGCTAGGGCGAGACCGCCATTCTGAACGACGTGAGCGAAGCGCCGATCCTAAAATGAGGCCAGCGCTGCAGCGGCAGCACAATTTTGGTCCCAGAGTGCGGCCCTGGCAGCCTGGACCTGTAATCCGACCAAAGAAGCCGCAAAGACAACAAGATCAACAACAACCATCATTTTAAGACTCTTTGATCTTGCCTGCTCGCGTGCCGTTCAATCTGTATATCCCAAACCCTAGATGTCCGCGCTTCCTTCGATCGTGCCCCACTTGGAGGTGTATTTCTCTTACCTGCAACGCGCATGTCGCGCAGCCCTTAAGGCAGGGGAAGAGAGGCCGGATGGAAGGAAGGGACGAAGGGGGGGGAGGAAGATGGAGCACGAGAGACAGTAGCAGGAGGGGGGCAAAGAGCAAAAAGCAGGTGGCAGAACGAGACGGGCAGATCGAGCGGGCAGGCCTTCACTGGCGGATCGGGAAGGCGGACCAAGGCGGCCAGGTTGAACAGGCGGGTTGCTGAAGCTTGCGTCCTGCACGAATCGCAAGGAAGTTTCGAGCGATAGCGCGATCCCCCAGTAAATCGCGAGAAAGGCCCAAACGGGATCCTGATTTTTGAGTGTCGAAAGCGAGGCGTCCGAGTAAAATCTGCGAGGAAGTCCCACGCGAGAGCGCGATTCTGGTATACATGTTGAGGATGTCCCGCGCGAGAGCGCAATTTGGGAATACTCTGCGAGGAACTATCCAGCGGGAGCCGGTGTTGTTGTAAACCAGGGGCCAGAGGTTTAGTTCGGTGACATTCAGTTTTACGTTGAAAAACACAGCGCGACAACAACAATCATTTCAAGACTGTCCGCTCTTACTGGCACGTGTGTCTTGCATTCTTATACCCCGACCTTCGATACCCGCCCACTTCGTCTTCGATTGCACCCCCTTTCGGGGGAATCTTCCTTGTCGGCCACTGAGTGAAGTGCGAGGAAGTCTTGAGCGTGAGCGCCGCTCCTGAGTTCGAGGGCCGCTCTGGCCAGGTGCTCTCGGAATACCTATGGAGAAATATCGAACGGGAGCCCTTGTCGCTGTGTCCGGGCCTCCACCAACTTGGCTGAATTGCGGGAAAGTCTCGAGCGAAGGCGCCATTCTTGAGTTCGGGGGCCTTTTTGGCCAGGGGTTCGGAGTAAACCGGGAGGAAGTATCGAGCAGGAGCCCTTGTCGTCGTGGCTGGGCCTCCGCCAATTTAAGTCCATTGTGAAGAAGTCTCGAGCGAGAGCGCCGTTCCTGAGTTCGGGGGCCTCTCTGGCCAGAGTGTCTCGGGGTAAATTGTGAGGAAGTATCGAGCGGGAACCGTTGTTGTCGTAGCTGGGCATCCAAGGGCCGTCATTTAGGATCAAGCCAACGCTCGAGCGGGAGCCTCGTTTTCAAAGAAAATGTAGCCGGCGTCGAGGCGAGAGCGCGCGGAACGCTTCCGGAGATCAGCAATACTTATTCTTTTAGAAATGAAACAACAATCATTTTAAAACTGTTCGCCCTGATCTGCTCGAGTGTGCAATCGCGCGTAATTTCCCAAACCCTCGATACCCGCCCTCTTCGCCTTCGATCGAACCCCTTTTGGGGGGTATGCCTTTCTTCCCTGCAGGCCAGGTCCCAGCAAGCGGTGGGGCGGCCGCGGACCGTCGGCCTGGCCAGCGACAGCGCTGATCGGCGGGGCGGCCGCGGACCGTCGACCCGACCCCAAGAGGGACGGACAGGGGACCGATCACGACGCCGACGACGGCGACGACGACGGCGACGACGACGAGCGAAAGCGACAGCGAGAGAGAACGACAGCAGGGCCACAAGGACACGAAGTAGGCCACGAAGGGCGACAGCGGGGACACGAAAGGAATGCGTATGGGGCCACGAAGAGCGCGAACCAGCGGGGGCCACGAAGGGCAGATAATGCGGGGCCACAAAAGGCAACGATGGGGCCACTGAGGGTAGCAACTGGGCCACGTAGGACAGGGAGAAGGCCACAAACGGCGACAGCGGGGCCACGAAGGGCATGCACATGAGGCCACAACGGGCGCGAACGAGCGGGGGCCACGAAGGGCATATGTATACTGGGCCGCGGAGGGCAAGGATGGGGCCACTGAGGGCAGCAACGGGGCCACGAAGGGCAGCGAGGGGGCCACGAAGGGCGACAGCGGGGCCACGAAGGGCATGCATATGGGGCCACCACGGACGCGAACGAGCGGGGGCCACGAAGGGCATGCATATGTAGGGGCCACGAAGGGCAGCGAGGGGGCCACGAAGGGATGCAACGGGGCCACGAAAGGCAGCGATGGGGGCCACGAAGGGCTGCAACGGGGCCACGAAGGGCATGCGACGGGGCCACGAAGGACAGCGAGGGGGCCACGAAGGGTTGCAACGTGGCCACGAAACAAAGCGAGGGCGCTATTCTTCAGTAAGTTGCAAGCAAGTCTCCGGCGAGAGCGCGACTCCAGAGCGCCAGGAGAACGATTCTTGAATAATTTGCATGGAAGTCCCAAGCGAAAGCTCGATTCCTGAATAAAATGCGAGGAAATCTCGGGCGGGAGCGGGGGTCCGGGCTAAATTGTAAGGAAATCTCAGTCGGGAGCCGTTGTTGTAGTAACCCGGGGGCCAGGGGCCCAGTTTGAGCTTCAAGATTTCTCCGGATAAAACAAAACAGGGTGCGAGCGTCGAGGGGCACATTTTGATTGAGACAAAACAGTATGCACCGGTGGGGGGGGGGCAGCAATAACTATTCTTCAGAAGTGAGAATTCAACAACAACAACAACAACAACAGCAACATTAACAACCACAACAAGAACCACAACCACAGCCACAGCCACAACCACAACCACAACAACAATCAGTTTAACATTGATCGTTCTTGCCTGCTCGCGTGCCGTTTTCAACACCTACATCCCAAACCATCGGTGCTCGCCCTCTTCGACTGTAATCGTGCCCCCTCTGGAGGCGTATCCTCTTGACCTGTCGCGCGTAACTGCTGCAGCCCAGAGGACGGATGGACTGGGGAGGCAGAAGGATGGAACATGGGATTCGCAGGAGGCGGGCTAGGATTAAGCCGGGCCTGTCCCTCTACAGGAGGAAAATTCAAAAATAGACCAAACATAGTCGGGGGACAATTGTTTACATATGTTTGAGAATTAGGGTGGCATTTTTGGAGTATTCTTAATTTCCCAAAATCCCCCTGTTGGGGGACAGGCCCGACTTAAGGCTAGGAGCAGGAAGCACGTAGCAGAACCAGACGGGCCCCTCGGGCGGGTAAGACCCTCACGGGCCGGCCGGGAAGGCAGGCCCAGGCGTCGCCGAGGAGGCGTGCTGCTGCAGCGTGAGCACTGCATGCGCTGATTCCCTGGCAAATCGTAAGCAAAGGCCAAAGCAAGAGCGTGAGTCCTGAGTGTCGAAGGCGCGACGTCTGAATAGGGCGCGGGGAACTCCAGCGCGAGAGCGCGATTCCGGTGTAGATCGGTGCATCGTGCGGAAGTCCCACGCGAAAGCGCGGTGTGAGAATACACTGTGAGGAAATATCAGGCGTGAGCCGTTGGTTTTGTATTTCGGGGTCCAACAGCGCTGTTTGGTGAGCCTTCTTTTTTTACGTACAGGACAGTCCGAGCCCTGGGTGAAGTAAGCTCTTTAGCTGAAACATGCAATGGTCATCGGGCAGGGGATCTCAGCCGTATTTTTTGTTACGAAGCGAGCAATTCACAGCAGCAGCAGCAGCAGCGAAGACAGCAGCAAGAGAACGGCGCGAGGCGGTCGCCCGCGGCGGCCGCGCCAGCGGGCGGCCGTCCCCGCGGCGGGCGGCACACGGCGGCCGAGGCGCGCCCGAGCGGCGGGTGCTCCGCAGCCTCCGGGGCCTGCCGGGGCCCAGAGGCCGCCCCTCGGCGCCCCGCCGCAGCTCGGCCGCGCGCAGGCGGGGGGGGGGCAGGGGGGAGGGGGGGGGAGTCTTAGGCCTGGCATCGCTCGGACGTGTGCATCTTTCCTTCGGCGAGGACCATCGAGGAGCATCCTGGATCATGTCGCGAACAAAACCACGCACGAAGCCGAAAAAAAAAACAGGGAATGGACGTCCGAGCGATGGCGGGTAGAAGCACCCCTGCTTCTTGGAAGGCGCAGGCTTTCTGTCTCTACATGAAAGGCCGGCCGGCGCCTGCTAAGGAGCGGCCCCCTGCTAAGAAGCCTTCCCCCCTCCCCCCCCTACCCCCCATCGGCGCGATCCGCCGAGCGGCCCCGTCTGTCTTCCAGCGGGGACGCGCATCCAGAAACCGCATGCTTTTCGTCCAGGTATTCTGGGTTGCTTCGCTCCGCGCGCTGCGGCCGTGGACGAGGCTACTGCGTTCAGGGTGCCCTGGGTTCCCCCCCGCGTGCAGCTCGCGCGCGGGGTTCTCCGGGCTGGGTTCCTCGGGACGGTCTCTTGCGGCCGCGTCCGCACGGCGCTCGGCGGCGAGCCCGGGTGGGAAGTGTGCCAGGGGCGGGCCTTCTCAGAAGGCTCGGAAGTCCCCCAGCCTCCTGATGAGTTTTCTGAGCCTTCCCCGAAGGCACAGAACAGTTGCTCTTTTCCAGGAGGCGCGAGGGCGTGTGAGAAGTCCCGCCACCTGCTGAGAGGGCCCTCTCCTTCTCGCTCCCCCCCCCCCATCGCTCGCCGCCGACTTGCGAGACGCGGGTGGCGCCCATTTGATCGGCCGCGTGAGAGCCAAGGAGACAAGCCGGGGGGAACCCGCCTGGCCTGCTTGTTCCCCTGGCCTCTGCAGTTCTGTGATCCCTCGGCCCTCCTGGCGCCGCCGCTCGCTCGGCGCCCCCTCCTGCGACGGCCCGCCGGGGTGGCCTTGGACAGCCCCGGCCGCCGGCGCAGGAGCCGGGAATTTGCAGACATTCACGCCAGGGGTCGGCCCAACGGGGGGCAGGGGCGACGCTAGGGGGGGACAGGAGCCAGAGGCCGCATCGACCTCCAATCGCCCGCTCCTCGCCGAGCGGGGCCGGATAACCCGGCCCGCCCAGGGGCGTGTGCATCTCCGACTCCAAGTCGATGGATTCCCCCCTGGAGCCAGTCTCTTCTTTTCTCTGTTGCCCCATCAAGGGGGGTGAGAACGTCAAGGTTTCTCAACTGGTTTTCGCCCAGGACCTGAGGACACGCCCACTCCGTGCCCAGCAGCACGGGGTCGGATGGAACACGCTTGGTCCAACGGCTGCAGGTTTCTCGAGCGTGCCAATGCCCTGGTTTATCAAAAGGTCCTCATCGGCGGGGTCCAGATGCGCCCTGCACTCCCACGGTAAGCCCACCCGAAGGTTGTCCCGCCTCCGGGCGTTCTCGGGCAGCGGCACCTCCCCGATGGGCTCTCCATGGGCGTCCAGAGCTGCGAGGGAAGGGCCGTTTTGGAGGCCCGGGCTGTGGCCCGGCAGCCCCGAGGCGCGGAGAGGGGGCGTGGCGAGGAGGGCGGCTGCCGCGGCTGGGGCCACGAGATCTCCCCGGCTGTCGCGGCACCCCTTCCGACTACAGTCAACCATGATAGTAAGGATGGGGCAGCTTGGCCAGGCTGCCCTCGCATCCTTGCCCCTCCGGCGCATCCTTGCCAACTCTCGCTGGCCGCGCTCCGCGCGGAAGACCCCAGCATGGCGCTCCAGGGCGCCTGCATCCTTACAGCGAGCGCATCCTTATGATCCTGGTTGACTGTACGCGTAAGAGTGACCTTTCGCTGGAGCGACCTCTGGTGCGTACCCGCAGCCCGCAGCACCTCCTCCTCCTCCTCCTCCTCCTCCTCCTCCTCCTCCTCCTCCTCCTCCTCCTCCTCCTCCTCCCGTAGCCATTTTGGCTCAAGGCTATGCTTTGGAGGGCGGAGCCCGCATTGGCAAAACTGGATACCGCTAGTCCGCGGCAGCTTTCATCCTTTACGGAGGTCCCTCGTTCCCCAGTGCGCGACCAGCGGCTCCTATCGGAGTGCGTATCTGGGGCGAGGGGTTCACTAGCCTCCTCACTGTCGAGCCCACGGTCCAGGCAAATGGGTTCGTCAAATGCGTGTCAGGTGGATACAAGTGGACGTGGAAAGGCCGCATGGAGTGCTTCAATTGCGGCAAGCAGATGGAGCTTGGAGGACCGCCACCGCCGTGGCGGACAGGACCATCAGCATCGGAGCCATCACGGGGAGTCTGGGACAACCGCAACCAGGAAGCACCTCGAGGAGAGCAGCGTGATGGCGGCTGGAAGGAGTGGAGCGAATGGCCCAAGTCGCGCCGTCAACGCAAGAAAGGCGGTGCGCAGGGTGACGAGCACAAGCAGGAGGTCCAGACGCCTGAGCAGCTACTCAAGGCTCTGCAGGAGGCGGCTCCGCACCTCGACCCGTCAGCGATCGAGGGGCTCAAGCAGCAGTTGCCACCGCCAGTGGTGCAAAGGGACCCCAACCAGGAGTACCAGCATCAGTGTGCGCAGGAGCGCAAAGCCAAGCAGGCCCTGGACAAGGCGTTGGAGTCAGAGGCCAAGGCGCACGACTGGTACTTGGAGCGCAAGGAGGCAGCCTTGCATGCGGCCCAGGAGGCTGCACGTGCGCAGGAGCGGGCTGAGGAGGCGCTTCGGGCCTTGCAGCGCGCGCGCGCGGGCAGGTGCGCCCAGCTGAGGTTCCCAGCGAGGTATCCAAGCCAGCAGCCACGCTCAACCTCTCGGCCGTCCTCGAGAGCGACGAAGTCCACTTCGAGGCGGGGCCCGCGTTCTCCCTGGATGGGTTCGAGGTGGACGAGGGCGAGAAAGAGGCGTTCCTGGCGTTGCAAGCGCGCTTCGCGTCGGAGCTCAAGCAAAAGATTGGCGAGCTCTTCGGAGAGACGGCCAGCAACCTCGGCCAATGCAGGAAGGAGGCCGACGAAATGCGTCAGCGGCTCAAGGCCAAGCGGCAGCGGCGCGAGGAGGCTCCCCCAGCCAACGAGCAGCCAGGAGATCCCCCAGCTGATGCTCAGGTGCATGCCGCTGCACCCGCGGCAGAGGCAGCCAGTGCCGCTTCATCGGCGAGCAATGCGACTGCTCGGGCCGCTGAGAGCATTCTTGCGCCTGGCGAGCATGCTGCTAGCGCCGCAGGAGAGGGATCGAAGTTTGAGGACAAGGTCCAGCGGTTGCTGGCAGCAGCCAAAAGCGACAAGCAGGGGCTTTGACGTGCAATGCTGAGCTGGCTCACGGGTATCGATTCCCAGGTCATCGGGTTCAGCACTCACTGCGGGGGCAGAGCGAGCGGCTACGGGCCCTGCACTCACCCCTGCGGCAGAGCGAGCCGCATCATCGGGCTTCGCACTCACCCAAGAGGCAGAGCGAGCGGCTTCGGGCCCCGCACTCACCTCCAGGGCAGAGCAAGCCGCAAGGACCTGCAGGGCGGCGTCTGCCAGCAGCGGGGCCCACCATCGGAAGCAGGGGGCCGCGGACGCGCGGGTGGCCGAGACCCTCCTTCCCGATGAGCGCGTCTCCCAGGCCGCCGACGGGTGGAGCCTGCAGGGAGACAGCGAAAGCCCAGCTGCACATGACGCCCGTGTACAAGGTCGCCGCTCGCCCAAGGATTGGGACCGACCAGTGCAGCAGAGTACAGCAAACCGGCTCAAGCAGAGAGCTGGCCAGTGGATCACGTGCCTGGATGCCAGTAAGCATGACGACGGTGCCGAGAAGTGGGACGCTGGTACCCCTTCGACGGCTCTCCCTACATCGACGTGGGCGAGATCGCCGACAGCGACACCCCCATCCCCACCAACGCTTGATGCAGCTTCGAAAAACACACAGTCAGGGCGCCCCTCGAGTTCGAAGGAGCATAGGCTGGAAGAGTCACAGACTCGGCATGAAAGCAGCAACGTGGCCCACCATCGGAAGCTGGAGGCCGCGGACGCGCGGGTGGCCGAGACCCTCCTTCCCGATGAGCGCATCTCCAGGGCCGACGACGGGTGGGGCCCTCAAGGAGACTGCGAAGGCCCAGCTGCAGAGGAGCAGGATCCTTTTGATGATTTGGACGAGTACCTCGACAGTTTACAGGCAGGGGACGTTCAAGATCCCCTAGCACATGGAATGGAGCAGGAGGCCGAGCCTGTGATGGACAATACGGCGGGGGAAGAGCAGGTGGCCTCCCTCAAGCAGCACCAGGCATGGCCCAAGGTGGAGCTCAAGCGAGAGCAGGCGTCCTTGACGAAGCTGGACGTGGCCGAGCTGATGGACCGACCCAGCGGCGGTCGTCACCGCGACTCGGCGCTGTACGGCAACATCGCCGAGTGGGGCTCTAAGATCCACAAGTTCGTGGCGAGCCAGAGGGAGTTTAATGTGCGCATGTTCGTCGAGACTCACCCCAACGAAGAACTCACCTCCGAGGTACAGACAGCGGCGAGGAAGGACGGTTGGAAGATGGTCGCCACACCTGCCAGGAATAGCGGACAATCTGAGACTGGCACATCAGCAGGTGAAGCCATCCTGGCACGCACCCATGTGGCGACATCTTCCTTTGAGTACCTCACCAAGTACCGCGCTAGCGGGGCAGCTAGCCCCTTTCATGGTTTCTCGGCTCTTGTCTGGCATATGAAGGGTGGCAACGTGGTTTTGGTCTGCACCTACCTCGCTCCCAAGTTTGGGCTCACGAAGGGGCCTAACGTGAAGACGTTGAGGGCTCTCGTCCCTTTCGTGAGGAGCTTGGCTGACCCGCATGTGATCATAGGAGACTTCAACCACTCCCCGCCGCAGATCGCGCAGGCCCGCATTCGGGAGTTCATTCGGGGGGTGGTGCTGACCCCTCCTTGTGCCATCACATGCGACAAAGGTCAGATCTCCATGATCGATTTCGCGATTGTCAGCGAGGGCCTGAAGGACAGGGTGACCCTCACCCCAGCGTTTGCTGTGCCATGGAAGACCCATTGCGGCATCGCGGTGTCGTTCGGGGGGTCCGAGCAGCCGATCTGGCACAGGAAGCTGCGCCTGCCGAAGGAGTTGCCGCATGCCGATAGGCCCAGGAAGAAATCCGACCCCACGAGCAAGAGTTCCCTGCGACGAGAAGAAGCACGGCTTGCTCTACGCGGCAGACTAGCTCCAGAGCTGCAGGAGGCTTTTGATCTGGCCCATCCTCCACCAGCTCTGAATGTACCTCAGGAGGACGGAGTCGAGTACCGTGTCTCCGCTGAGGTGCGGGCGCAGGCTTGCTTGCTTGTGGGCGAGCCGCGTTCATCAGCCGAGTCTTTTACTGGCCAGGAGTTGGAGAGCAATGGAGTTGCTCGCCACTTTTTGCATGCGGCGCGGCCTGAGGCGACGCAGAGGGTTAACCATAGCTATGCTCGCTGGGTCGCTAGAGTGGAGGTTTCCATTCTGACGGCGTCCAGAGTTGATGAGGATGAATGGGGACCGCTCCGGGGACGCGCTCAGGGGCGTTCCTTGTTTTGGCCGAAATCTAGGGCCTCACCAGCCCGAGCCCACCTGGTTAACGGCCCTGCTGAATGGTGGGCGGTTTCCACCACGCTCCTCAAAAGATGTGTTCCCCTACGATTCTCTGGCAAAGACGAGAGACAGTTAAGGCAGTGCATGTGCAAATTGTGCAAGCAATGTGAGCAGCTTGACGGGCAAGACATGTCGGATTTTATAGGCAAAGACATGCAGGAGCTCGGCGACACCACGGTCGCTTGCTTATATGACCTCAGCCTTCAGAGCGAGGCTGATCTGCCAGCACTGGTCGAGGCTGCGGATAGACTTGCAGCCTGCGCGCACTCTCGTGGGATTGCTTCATATCGCCGTGCTTTTGAGTGTTGGGTGAAGGAGCAGTGGGAAAAAGAAGCCAGACATCCTGCACCGATATGTAAAGCAAGATCCGCCCGCCCCCTTAGAATCGCTTTCTCCAGGGAAGGTCGTCTCGGACCCCACGGCCATCATGGCCCAGAAGCAGGCTGCGTGGCAGCAGAGGTGGCTGGATCCTGTAGACACCCCAACAGCCCTGCAAGAGGCCATCTCGGGGGCGCTCCGTCGGGCTGGCGAGGACCCCTGGGCCCCATCGAGGCCTCCCACCTCTCCTCTCTCTGGTATCGGGCTCCCGCCAAGAAAGCCCCAGGGATAGACGTTCTCCGAGTGGCCGATGTGCAGCGCTTGCCAGAGCAGGGAGTGGAAGAGTTGGCCGCCCTTTTAAACCTTGTCGAAGGTGAAGGAGCGTGGCCAAAGCAGATTTGTGCCACGAATTCCGCCCTTCTGCCCAAACCTAATCAGCGAGGTGATCGAACGATCGGCATGCTCTCGAATGTTATAAAGCTCTGGAGCCGAGTGAGATCGGGGCTGGTCGAGGCCTGGAGTGCAGGCCTTGACCAGTTCTGGGGTACGGCTATCAAGGGCAACTCAGCATTGCGAGCCGCGTTGCTGCGCAGCTTGCCCGATGAGACTGCAGTGCTAACAGGTGCACATGTAGCGACACTTCTGCTAGATATAGAAACATTTTACGATTCATTGAGCCTGGTGACGCTAATCAAAACAGCGTTAGACATCGGATGTCCTGCCCTGGTTGTCGCGCTAGGGTCTCAGGTCTATTTAGCGCCCAGGTTTTTGAGGAGTCAATGAGGAGCTAGCGAGGCCATCTACCCGACGCGCTCCCTCGTCGCAGGGTCTTGCTTGGGGGTCCCGCTCGCGAAATTGTTTATGTTTCCGATTTGGGACCGTACCCATCGGCAGGTCAAGGTTTGCAGGCTGTGGTCCTTCATCGACGGTACGGTCTCGAGGGCCGGAGGGACGGCAGAGAGCGTTGCGATCTCTTTGGCAGCCTCGGCAAGAGTGTTGACTGAAGGTCTGCGGGAGGCTCGGCTAGTGAATTCTGACAAGACCACTGCGCTGGCCTCATCGTCTCGCGTTAGATCTCGAATAAGTCAGTTGTTGAAGGCAGCCGAGGTCCCGCATTCAGCTGAGGTGTCAGCGGTAGATTCAGGATGCGACATCACGGTAGGCAAAGCTAGGATTCTCAAACGGACCAAGAGAAGGTTAGTCAAGGCCACCAAGAGGTTCCGTCGCATCAGTAAGCTCAGGCGCTCAGCTAAATTATCGAAGATATCGCAGTCTCTTTGGACCACTGGGGCCCTTCCCCAAGCGGCGCACGGGCACCAAGTGAATGGCGTGAGCCCGAGTCAGATTCAGAACCTCAGGCGACAGGTTGGCCAGGCTATCGCTGGAACGGGTTCGGGTCCTTGTCTGACCATGTTGCCTGTCATGCACCTAGGGGTCAAAGATCCTGGTTTGGAGTTGCGCCGCCAGTTGGTCCTCGAGTTTTGTTTAGTTTGGAAGTCGTCGCCAGAGCTCCACGACCGCATCAGAGCGGCTTGGAAGCATCTTACCCCTCGGCTCTGGCCAGCTAGAACGCGGTGGAATAGGGTGCGCGGGCCTACCAGCGCGGTGATTGCCACTCTCTACGAGGCTGGGTGGATCCCGTTCTCCCCCGACTCGCGGCGTCGCCCAACTGCGAACGGGAGCGGGGTTTGGAGACTGCCGTGCGCGAGAGAGGCTGGCTTCGAGCAAGGAGATGCAGATTGTACTGAATTGCTCGGCGACCTGGTCCAGGATTTTGCGTCCCAGTTTTGGACCCAGGCCGCTTCTCATTATGGGGGTGAGGGGCTGGAGCTTGGGTGGGGACGTTATCCTGGCGAGTCGCGAAGTACGCAAGTTTTTAGAAAAGGAAGCTCATGAGCTCGTAGGTCTCCAGAATGCGGCAGTGTCTGGTAGACAGTTCACTCGAGAAAGACAGGCGGCCTTAGGATATGAAGTAGCCACAGAGTGTCCAAGATGCCAGCAGAGCACAGAGACTCTCTTTCATCGGGTGTGGGGGTGCTAGGCTTCGAGGAATTTGAGAAGAGTGAATGCGTCAGGCAGCAGGCCCAGGTGCAGTGGGAGAGTTGCCAAGTTTTGTGGCTCAGGGGAGTTCCGCCTAAGAGCTACACCCATCTTTCGGTTTTTCCGAAAGAAAACCTTCTGTCCCTGGGGCCGCTCCCGATTTCCGAGGTTGAACCGCATCCCATATTTGGGAGTGTGGTGGTTTTCGGCGACGGATCGGGGGGGGGCCACAGTGCGGACCCACGTAGGCGAAGGTGTGGCACTGCTGTGATCACTATGCAGCCTGACGGCCAAGGAGGCTGGAGGCTGGCATTGGGCTTGTCGACTCCTGTCGGGGGGGCAGCGTCAAACGGTCCCTCGAGCGGAGCTGCTCGCGTTTGCCATCGCACTTGAGCATGTCCCGAGAGGTTTCTGATTGTTACCGACCACGAGCCCCTCATGAAAGCATGGGGGAAGGGTCGGCAGTTCCAGAAGAACGGTTCAAATCAAGAGTTGTGGTCTCGAATTCGGGTGGCACTCCAGGCTCGGTCGTCGGAGGTGAACCTGAAATGGATCCCTTCGCATATGGACGAAGCCACCTCTCTCAGCGAGCCGATCGACCCCTACCTAATTCAGGGCGTCGCCCTGGCCGATGAGGAGGCGGGGCTGCGGCGGGGAGAGGGCGGGCGGTTTCGGTGGAAGGGGGCGAGCCTCAGACTGACCACTAGGATGCGATTGGCACCCTGGTTCGAGCTCGTGCGAGGCGCGCCTTGGCCCTGGCTGCGGAGGCTGACCCATGGAGGGGAGTGCGGGCCACTGTGCAGCGTAGAGCCCCCCCTCGAAGAGACAGCGTGTACTGCAGGCCTCCAGCCATAGCCTCAAGCAAGCAGAGGGCTCATGGAGGTACAGGAGTTGTGATATTGTAGTGCCCGTGTCACGTCTCATTGAAGCCGCCAAGACCCAGTGCCGCGGCCTCCCTCTCCTTGGTGCGGGGGCGTGTAGCGGGGGCTTGGCGGCTGGAAGGGACGTGCGCCCCTCTCATACCGTCCAGAGGTGGGAGCGTTACCTCCTGAGTTTCTGCACCACTTGTGGCAAGTACGCCACGGTCGATGGGCGCCACCTCGCGGCGAGATGCGAGGGCCTCTCCCGCAAAGGCCGTGAGAATCTAAGCCGCATCGAGGGAGTCATGTACCCCCGCAGAGAAGGGGTGCCTAAGCCTTTGCAAGCTGCCCTCGATGCGCGTGAACGCGGTTGCCTTGAGAGGCTGTTTGCGCGTGCTGCGCCCGTCCCCTCCCCCCCCCGCACGCCCCGTGCCTGGTCAAAAGGTCCAGAAGGTCCTCCTCCTCCTCCTCCTCCTCCTCCTCCTCCTCCTCCTCCTCCTCCTCTTCCTCCTCTGGTGCGGACCCGCTGGGGCCCCCCGATCGCCGAATGCCACGCGCCGGCCGCGCGCGGCGCGCTCGGGCTCGGCCCCCCCGCGGCTGCTCCCGGGAGGCCGCGCGCTGGGGGTCGCTCGCTCTCTTGCAGAGTGGGGCCACGCCTCTGCGCGCGGCCGGCTCCCGTGGTTTTTCAGCGCGTCCCTTGGCCCCGCCTGGCTCCTCCTCCTCCTCCTCCTCCTCCTCCTCCTCTCCTCCTCCTCCTCCTCCTCCTCTTCCTCCTCCTCCTCCTCCTCCTCCTCCTCTTCCTCCCCCTCCTCCCCCTCCTCCTCCTCCTCCCCCTCCACCTCCCGGCGCCCCCCCCTTCGGTCACCCCCGAGATCGCTGGCGCTCTCGAACAGCCACCAGTCCTGCGCGGGCAATCCGCCGAAGGTTCAGTCCGGCACGTGCCTCTGCAGGAGGACCATTCCAGGAATGGGCAAACAAAAAATATGGGCACGATGCTCTTACGATGCTTGATTTTTTGGGGGGGGCATGTGTTGATTCTTTCTCACGTCCAAAATCCGCCTGTAGAGGGACGTGCCCGACCTAAGCATAACGCAGCGAGGAGAGTTTTAATCCCACGGGGAGCGGAGAACGGTGCCGAAGCGGTCGCGTCACCCCCGGCTCCCCGGCGGGGCCGGCGCAGATGGCGCCGCATCCCCGATGCATCGGCGATGCGGCGGGATCCAGAGCCCGCCCTTCTCCCCGTAGAGACGCGCTAACGGTGTGGCAGCCAACGGCGGAGCAGGAAAGCCAGTTGTGGGGAGGCGAGGTTCGTGGCCGAGCCAATGGCGGGAACGCGTGCTTCGTGTTTTCCTACAGCTCGCTGCGTCGTGTTCGTTCGATGCATTCGCACAGTTGAAACGTAGGAAATTGTGGTTCCTGGTTTCCTGCAATTTGTTCTGCGTTCTGCGCGAGCTCGGTGTCACAGAAAAGCAGATTCCCAACATCGCCGTTAACCAATATCGCCGTTAGCGCGGGCTTGGTCTCCATCCCGCCATCGCCGATACATCGCCGATGAGGCGCCATCCCCCGAAACCATTCTAATTAAGTTTCTCCGACCCGACGGGGCCTCCGAGCAAAAGAGTCAAATCCGGTCCGCATGCCATCATCCGTAGCCTGAGCTGCGCCCGCTAGGGACACAATAGAAAGCTGAAGCTCGCTCGAGCGACAGTACGCACGACCTTTCAAAGCAATCATGCTGGGGCACGCGAAGTAGGAAGACGAACGAGGAGAACACGGGAGGAAATGAAGAGGAGGAGAGGAGAAGAGGAACGAGGATGAGGAGGGAGGAGGAGCAAAAGGAGGAGGAAGGAGAAGAAGAAGGACGAGTATCGAAGAGGATGATGCGGGAGGAGGGAGGAAGGGGAGTACTAAGGATGAGGAGGAAGGAGAGACGTGAGATATCCGACGCACTGATTCCTTCAATCAGCGGGCCCACGACATCTCGATCCCTTCCCTGTGGCAGCCTTTCGCCGCCTCGGATCCACACTGTGATGATCCGTGGGCCTCAGAGGCGACCCCCTGGTAGGCCGAAGTTCGAGAACAAAAGTCAAGAGTGAAGAGAGGCAATCCGCGAGAAGCCTGCGGACGACGACGTCGGCGGCGACAGACTGCAGTGTGGTTGGAGCACGTCTGGCCGCAGCCGAGGGGCTCCGTCTGGTCGAAGCCCACCTGAACTTCGCGATGGCAGCGCGCACAGAGGGTTGGCGCCGGGCGGCAGGCCTCCTAAGGAGCCGGGCTCTTAGAAGGCATGGGGGCTCCTGAGAAGGGCCCAGGAGCTCATAACATGCCTTCTCGGCTCTCCGGCGATGCGCCGCCAGACGACGACGAAGTCCGCGCCCCCTGCCCCGCGGCCGCCCTCGAGGGCGCGACGTTATCTTCGCGCTTCGCGGTTCGGCCCCGAGTCCTCCTCCTCCTCCTCCTCCTGTCCTCCTGTCCTCCTCCTCCTCCTCCTCCTCCTCCTCCTCCTCCTCCTCCTCCTCCTCCTCCTGTCCTCCTCCTCCTCCTCCTCCTCCTCCTCCTCCTCCTGTCCCCTGGGGGCAGGGCGCCAGAGCGTCGGAGGCCTAGAGAGGAACACCAGCACCAAGGTCGGCGTTTTGCCTCCACCGAGGGACGAGGTGCTCCCGATCTCGGTGATGGTGGTGATGTTCGGGCGTTCTGCGTGGCCGGACAAGTACCGCCAGCACCGAAATCTAGGATCATCTTGCCCCTGTGGAGGCAGACCCCTCCGTTGGCGTTGGTGCCCACCTCCGGGCCTCCGAGAACGCGAGGCTCTTCGCGCAGCGCCGAGCGCGAACTTGGGAGCCCTTGCTGCCCCGGCCCCCAGGACCCCCAGCCAGGGGCGAACTTGGCCGAGCTGGCCCCCCTCTGGACGTCGGCCCAGGCGCTGGAGAGGGCGGTGAAGGCCCCGGCCGCGGATCCGGGACGCTGGGTCTGCTCGCCCGTCCTGCCTCTCCGGTGCCCCTCCGCTGCCCAGGGTTGGCCGAGGTTCGGAGGTCTTCTTTCGCTGCCTCGAGGCGCCCGTTCTGAGGCGCAGCACGTAATCCGTGCTCGCAACGTCAGTGTCGGCACGTTCAGCGTATTCCAAGGGAGGAAGAGCCACCCGGACCCGACGATTGGCGTTTACTCAACGGCCTTGGCCGTTTACTACACAGCCCTGCCCTGTTTGATTCTTTCTTTGGGCGCGTTTGCTAAACGACTTCGCGTGTCGGGTTGGTTCTTATCGGGGTGGATGTTTTGATTTCTAGTATTGGCGCACGTGTTGGCGAACGTGTCGGGTCCTCCTCCAGGCCTCCCAAATTGGGTCGAAGAGCAGATGGGGTCGAAGCACCGCCCCGCATATCGCCTGTTCATCAGTGCTGCGGCTCGACGTGAAGCCAGCGTTTCTCTACGACGGTGGCGCCGAGGGGTCGCCGACGTCGCCGACGCATCGCCGATGCGTCGGCGATGCAATCGCCGATGCATCGCCGATACGGTGCGATCCTCCGGCCCCATCTGCTCGGAGCCCATCTGGGAGGCCTCTGCCTCCGCTGCCGAGGGTCGACACCGAGGTTCGGGGATTTTGTTTTCGGCAGGTTCGTCATGCAGCAAGCAGGCCCTGAGGGGAATGGGTCCAAACAGTGTTTCGCAGTTTTGGGGGGGTCTCGGGCCCCTCCACGCGCCAGCAAACGGGTCCTGAGGAAACGGGCCCCAAAGCGCTTCGCAGTTTTGGGTGTTCTCGGCCCCCCCGCCACGCGCTCAGAGACCGTCAACTTGGCACCGCCCTGACATGTGACTTGTTGTTTCTCGGCGAGGACCGACGGGGAGCATTCTGAATCATCTAAAATACAAAAAAAACGCCCCCCCCCCAAACAAAAAAAACACGAAATCGAAAAATGCACGGGAATGGACGCCCGAGCGATGGCGAATCAAAAGCTGCTCGGCATCAAGGATGAACCGGCCTTGGGATGAGGCCGCGGCTCCAGGGCCCGCTCCCCTGCTCTATTTGTCCGAGGTTCGAGGACGTGGGCTCCCGTGAGCGCATCGGAGGTTCGAGGGCTCGAGGCTCGAGGGTTCGAGGGCTCGAGGGCTCGAGGCTTCGAGGCGTGAGGCTCGAGGTTCGACGACTGCACGGGCTTGGGGGGGAGGGGGAGGGCAAACCGCACGAGCACGAGCAGCCGGAGCCGCGGCCGCCGAGCCCCGCTGGCGCCGGAGCCGCGGCGAAAAATCGTGCTCGAGTGTCTCGCCTGCTGCGGGGGCCTCCGGGAGGAGGCCCCTTCTCGCCACGCTTGGTTCCCAGACCCCCTCGAGCTATGAAAAAATCACGACGGGAGGTTTTTCATTGTTTTTGGCCTTTGGGGGCCCTTACCGGCCCTCGGGACCGCCAAAAAACGACTCAGGACGGAGAACCGGTCCCGGGGAAAGGGTCCAGACCGCTGGGGGTCGACGTCATGAAAAATTCATGACGTCGCGGGTCTGGGGAGGAGGCTCCTTCTCGCCACGCTCGGCTTTCCGCGCGAAGTTCTGACCGAGACGAGCCCGAGGAAGGTACTCGAAGTCCAATTCTGAATCGTCCCCCGGGTCCGGTTTTTTTTTTAAGGCGCCAATTGTTTGTCATTGGGGGGGCCCGGTTTATATGAGGGCGCTTTCTTTGGATTGGAGCTTGGGGGGTCCGGTTTACTCAGGCGCTCCGTCGAAGAGCGGGTCCGGAATAGCAGGTCGCATTTTCAGGGGGGTCCGGGTTTTTTTGAGGGAGTTTCTGTGGAACTCACGTCATACTTACCCCCGGTGCGCGGGAGAGTCACTTAACAATAAACGCACCTCCAAGGACCATTTCCGGCGCTGCACCGGGCGCGCTGGGCTTGTCCCAACCCAGCGCCCTCGCTCGAGAAATCCTCGCAAAATCGCCCCACGGGCCCCCAGCGCAACCCCAGGACATCCTCGCAAAATCGCCACACGGGCCCCCAGCGCACCACCATTTCCGGCGCTGCACCGGGCGCGCCGGGCGTGTCCCAACCCGGCGCCCTCGCTCGAGACATCCTCGCAAAATCACCCCACGAGCCCCCAGCGCACCCCCAGGGGCCCCCAGGTGATTCCCCTCCGCCCGATCCTCACCCTCCCTGATCTTCATTCTCCTCATCCTCGCTCTCCCGATCCTCACCCGCCGCGCCAACGCCACCCGCTCATTCTCACCATCGTCATCGAGCAGCAGATACTCCTCATCAACCGCAGAGCGGCCGGCTAGTGGGGAGGGGTCGATGAATGAGGGATTTGGAGTACCCGGTGTCGCTTCTCACCTCTGGATCCAGGCAGCCTGTGGGAGTCGTGGGGAAGTCGCGACGTGAGGCTCGGTTGACCGTGGCCGGCCTCCAGGGGCAGTTTAGGCCACCAGTGGCGTCAAGAGTGGACCTCGGATGGCACACCGCAGGGTCCATTTCGACCCGCCCGATCAGGTTCGATATTGATTTGGGGCAGCCCGATCCGATTAGCATCCCGGTCCGATCCGATTTCTCGAGTCGATGCTGACTGATCCTGCACCGCGGTCCACAGGAAGGGTCGAGATCTCTGGGGCTCCATGTTGCCAACAAAAAACGCGACGTCGGGATCCTGAGTTTCGGGTTGCACCCAGTGGATCCCAGTGCTTTTCTTGAGTGCGTGGATGCGTGGGCCTGGGTTTCGCCCCCCCCCCCGTGGGCGCCTCTTGAGCGCGCAGAGCCCACCCCCAGCGCGCCCCTCGTGGTGTCGAGCAAGTGCCACGCCTGCCGCGCGTTGCAAGCCCGAAACGGATAGCGCTCCCACCCCCAGCGCACCCCCTTATAGTCTCGAGGAATTGCCACGCCTGCCACGCTTTGCGAGCCCGAAACGGATAGCGCTCCCATCCCCAGCGTACCCCTTGTGGTGTCCAGGAAGTGCCACGCTTGCCACGCTTTGCGAGCCCGAAATGGATAGCGCTCCCACCGCCAGCGCGCCCCCCGTGATGTCGAGGAAGTGCCACGCCTGCCAAGCTTTGCGAGCCCGAAACGGATAGCGCTCCCACCCCCAGCGCACCCCCCGTGGTGTCGAGGAAGTGCCACGCTTGCCACGCTTTGCGAGCCCGAAACGGATAGCGCTCCCACCCCCAGCGCACCCCCCGTGGTGTCGAGGAAGTGCCACGCTTGCCACGCCTTGCGAGCCCGAAACGGACAGCGCTCCCACCCCCAGCGCACCCCCCGTGGTGTCGAGGAAGTGCCACGCTTGCCACGCTTTGCGAGCCCGAAATGGATAGCGCTCCCACCGCCAGCGCGCCCCCCGTGATGTCGAGGAAGTGCCACGCCAGCCACGCGTTGCGAGCCCGAGACGGATAGCGCTCCCACCCCCAGCGCGCCCCCTGCGGTGTCGAGGAAGTGCCACGCTTGCCACGCATTGCGAGCCCGAGACGGATGGCGCTCCCATCCCCCAGCGCGCCCCCCGTGGTCTCGAGGAAGTGCCACGCCCGCCACGCGTTGGGTGGCTGCGTCGGGGGCTCGCCACGGCCCCGGTTGGTGCCCCGCCCGTGGGCGCCTCTCGCGAGCGCGCAGTGCGCTGGGCGCGTGGGCGCGTGCGGCCCGCCGTGGGCGCCCCTCGTGGGCGCCCCTCGCCGCCTACCGCACAGCTTGCATCACATAAGTCGGGCCTGTCCTTACAGGAGGAAGAGTCAGACATGAGCAAAAAGTCGGTTGGGGACGCTTTGGGGGGTATTTTTCCCTACCCAGGCTCTGCCCAGAAGGGTTCTTACTCGCTAAACTTAAAGGGCCGGGCAGTGTTGCCCGCCCCGGGCGGTTCCTCCGGCATCCGCCCCGCGGCTCCCCCATTGACGCTCCCTTAGCTTAGCGTTGCCTAGAAGGGTTCTTACTCTCTATCTTAAAGGGGCCGGGCAGTGTTGCCCGCCCCGGGCGGTTCCCCCAGTCCCCGCCCCGCGGTTCCCCCAGTTGCGCCCTCTGGGTTCACCCAGTTTAGCTTAGCTAAGCTAAGCTTAGCTTAGCTTATATCATCTTAGCTTAGCTTAGCTTTGCCTTGCCTAGCTTTGCTTAGTTTAGCTTAGCTTAGCTTAGCTTAGCTTATCTCATCTTAGCTTAGCTTAGCTTAGCTTAGCTCGGCCGAGTTGTCGAACCGTCGATGATCGGCCGCGTTGCAACCGATTTTGCCAAATTCCATTGGGAACCTTGAGGAACGCACTCATCCCAGAAACGCTCTTGAGACCCTTTTCTCATTCAAAGCAATATCAAGGCGGCACAAGACCATCGCAACCACTTCGGCCCGATCGCAAGTGGTTGCGATCGGCCACGAGTGGTCGACGATCGGCCCGAAGTGGTTGCGATCAGCCCCGGTCGCACTGCCCCGGGCCTCCCCGGAGCCTCCCCAGGTCTTACCCGGCACCCCTGGAGATTCCAGAGGTTCCAAATCGGTCCAGACAGGCCGACGTGGCTTTCGGGCCGCCCCACGACGACCCCCACGAGAAACCGAAGAGGCAAAAATCGCCCCATTCCCATTGGAGAACTCACGGTTCTAGCAAAGTCGCTGTGTGCGCAGCGCCCAAAACGGCCAAAGAGGCCCCCATGAGAGCCCCGAGACAGCCGAAGAGGCCCCCAAAAGGGCCCCAAGACGGCCCAAGAAGGCCCCAAGACGGCCCAAGACGCACCCAGGACCGCCCAGGACGGCCCCAGGAGGGACCTACGAGGGGCCCCAGGGGGGGAATGCGAACCCACATTTGGAGGCCTCCGCCCCAAGAGGACCCCGAAGACCTTCAGCAGGCCCCCGAGGACTCCCCCAGAGGACCGAGATTTCGAAATCCAATTGTTGCCGATACGTGATATGCCGGGCATTCTGTGAACTTCTGGGAGCTTCTGCGGGGCCCGCACTTCCGCATCATCCTCATCAGCACCATCATGATCATCACCATCAAGAGATGGACCACGTCAATCGTCATCGCCATCGTCATCAGCTGGAAATGTTCATCATCGAAATCTTCAGTGACATTGTCATCGCCTTCTTCGTCATCGCCACCACTTTCACCATCATCATCGTCGTCGCCGATGTTGCCGTCACCATGTCACTCGCACGCCTGAGTCATGGATCTGTTCGGACAAGGTCCGCGCACCCTTGCGCCAGTTAAAATGTGCGAGCAAGTCCCGATGAGTATGTTCATTCACGCCATCTGGAGGTTCCCCAATAAGTTGCGGGTGGGTGGGTGAGATGGTTGTTCGAGCGTCGGAGTTTGCGATGTCTGCTTCGTAGTGTGAACTACGGCACATGATTATTGCCACATAGTTTACATCCATAGTTGGCACCATGCATCACACCACATCTAGTGCATGACATAACGTAGGCCAGTTACCTTGGACAACATATCTCGCACACCATAGAGTGCACCACACGTATTGCACCGTATAGTGTAACACTACATTGCTTGCACCACATATCTCAATCTGTACACATCGAACTACAACATTTACATCATTATACATGATGTACCACCAATCGTGCACCACATCGCTTGCACGACAGACGTTGCATCACATGCGCTGCACCACAAAACTCACGCCACATACATACAAACGCATCTCTATATCTCTATATATATATATAAAAATATGTGTGTGTACATACATACATACATGCATACATACATACATACATGCATGCATGCATGCATGCATGCATGCATGCATGCATGCACACATACATACATACAAACATACATACATAAATACATACATACATACATACATACATACATACATACATACATACATGCATGCATACATACATACATACATACATACATACAGTGTGTACCACGAAGCTGATACCACATAGCTCACACCACGTATCTGTCACCCGATGTGTATTATGTACATGTATGCATAAATATTGCATTGCACGTCGAGCGTGCAGTGGTACACTTCGAGGGTCCACGTTGGCAAGACAAGCTGGTCGCTTCGCTTCCAGAGAGCGTTGTGGGAGGCGAGGCCTCCAGGGACCGACACCCCGGGGACCGCCAGAGGAGGTCGCTCTCCCAAGGCTCCTCCTCCTCCTCCTCCTCCTCCTGCTCCTCCTCCTCCTCCTCCTCCTCCTGCTCCTGCTCCTCCTCCTCCTCCTGCTCCTGCAAGGCTCTCCCAAGGAGCTCCAGTCGCTCTCCCAAAGTTCTCCCAAGGCTCTCCCAAGGATTCCCCCCTTCATCCCTCATCCAATTCGCCTGCCCCCCCCTCCTCCTCTGCTCCCTTTGCCGTTCCCGATCTCCGTTCTTCACTTCCTCCTCCTCTCACTGGGAAGTGCATGTTTTTCCCCCCCCCCCCTCCCCTCCCCCATCTGCCCCACTTCAGCTCCCACCCTCCCTTCACCCCACCCACACTCCCTGACCCGTCCCGCTCTTCCTCCTCGGGTTCCTCCTTCTCTCTTCCCACCCCCCCTCGCACATCCTCCCGCTTCATGTCGCCTCCCCTCGCAGTCCCCCGGCACCAGATCAAGTTGTTCCACTGTGTTGGACGCCTTTTTGGCCGTTGCCCCCAGCCGGTTGCACTGCTATGGTCCCGCCGTTTCCCCACGGTCGCCCCGCGAGAGCCGATGACCCGCGGCGGTCGACGGGCGGAGGCGGACGACGACCAGAGCGATCTTCTCCTCGATCCTCGGGAGGAGACTGGCGGCGCGCACCAGGGGGGAGGCTTAGGTCGGGCATTTTCGTCCTGTGCAAAACATTTCCCCCCCCCCCTCTGCGCGTGGCCGACCACATAGAGGAGAGAGGGAAGGCAAGAAAAGGAGCGGGGGAGGCCCGAGAGGGAACCCAAGGCCCCCGAAACCCAGCGGGGTTACAGCTCTGAGTAAGGCTGGCGCCAGAGGCGAGGGGTAAAACACACAAGGTGCTCGGCATTTGCGAGCGTGCACCTATGTGTGCCATATGCCGGTTGACTGTTCTTGCACGTAAAGAATGCCCTTGGGCAAACGTGATTTTTGCTGCGCGGCTCTGTGGGGGGCGCAAGGAGGCCAGCTTCAGGCGAGCAACCTCCTCCTCCTCCTCCTCCTCCTCCTCCTCCTCCTCCTCCTCCTCATCCTCCTCCTCCTCCTCCTCCCCGCTCGTTCCCCTCCCCCCATCCCCTCCGAACAGCGAGCGCTCAGCAGCTCTCGTGCCCGCGCGCTTCTTATTCGCCTGGCCTGGCTGGGCCTCGATAAGTAAGCGCGTGTTTCTGTGGGATCATCTCGACAGTTCCATTGAGCTCCCTTATACATCTGCGGCTGGTTATTTGTACTCCCGCAGACGAAGAGCAGGAGGGAGGGAAGCAGCAGGAGGGACATGGGGAGAGGGAGTGGGGGCTCCCCCATCCCTCCTTCCCCCAGCCCCCCCTCCTTCTCCCCACTTCCCTCCTCTCCGCCCGGTCTCTCCCTCACGCTTTCTCCTCCCAGTCCCTCGGCGGACCCCCCAGAGGCTCCCAGAGGTTCAAAAGCGAGCCGAGAACAGGCAAATGATCATATCATCGAGCTTTGAACGTCGATCGTCGTCCTCCTCGGCGGGGGGCAGGAGAATCGTGCTCCTCCATCCCTCCCTCTCCACCCGCCCTCTTCCCCTCCCTCCCTCCCTCCCTCCGCTCCTTTCCTCCTGCTATATATCTCGATATCGTTTAACCAATCCCCATCCCCATCCCCATCCCCTTCGAGACCCCCACCAACTTACCCCCCCAGTTGGGGATACACCCCTCGAAACCCGAAGGGGACGGCCTACATCCTCATCTAGGGGGGTAAATCGGCCAGCGGGGCCCATGCCACGCCGCCGGGGATGGGGATCGGATAAACGATACTCAATAGTACTACGTGATGGCGAGAATCCTGACGTCCTCTCCTCCTGCTCTACTTTCCCGGCCCCCCCCTTTGCGCCTCGGGAGGTCCCCCCTGGAGGCCTCCCGAAGCCCCACGAGGGCCAGGCTACGCCTCCCAAGCCCAGACCCTCCCGCTCGTCCGTGTCGTGCGGGATCCTGCCCCCCGCGCCAGCCCGCTGCCAAGGGCATCATCACCGGCACCCCGGCCGACCAGCCGCCGCTGCTGATCTTCCACAGCGACCAGGGCGCGG
>CAUYUJ010014578.1:57500-82500 GCA_963575745.1 Prorocentrum cordatum | reverse complement strand
ACGCGAGCGCCGTCTCTTCAACAGTGGTGCGCCGCGCTGGTCACCTGCGCAAGGCGTCGCGCCAGCTCGCCGCGATGTCGTGGGCAAGTCCTGGGCGAAACACGGTCAAACGCGGGGCGCTCTCAGAACTCGTCGTTGAAGGCCTTCGCGGCGGAGGTCTTGACGACGGACTTGGCCGGCTTCGTCTGGAACGACGAACTTCGGGAGGCCTGGGACGGGTTCGGTTAGTGCACACGGGGGTCAGCTAGAGCGCCCGATGTTACAGGATCCTGCACAGCCAGGGGTGCATCGACCCGGGCTAGGGCGCAGGATCCTGCAGAATCTTGCGGGACCTTGCAAAGCCCGAGTGACCCGGGTTTGGATTGACCCGGGCCAGTACCGTCAACCCGCAGAACCAGGATCAGCAATTTTCCAAGATCGCCCTTGCATGTTTGCCCTTCCGCCCATCCTTGGCCGCTTTCGCTGGCCACGCCCCGCTCGCAAAGTGTCGACATGGTCTACCAACGCCCTTGCACCCTCCTCGTGCGTCCTTGTTCTGCTGGTCGGCTTTCGATCCCCGAGAGCCCGCGGCGCGCGGAAGGCCTCCGCGGGGCGGGCCGCAGAGGGACGAGGAGCAGCGGCGGGGGGGGGGGGCCAGACAGCCGACCACCTCCTTCGCGGAGACACGAGGAGGCCGCTGATCGAGAGGGACGTGGGCGTGTTTTTGCCTCCCGAGGGCAACGCTCGCTGCCCGGGCCAAGCCCCCCTCCCCACCCCCCCACACCTTGTGTCACGCTAGCGATCGTATTGGGGGGCGGTGGCATGGACCCCCCCCCTGCATGCTGTGGTGCGTTCGGTGGCGCGGACGCACCCTGGCGGGTGCACGCCGCGGCCGCCGTTACCGCTGGCTGATCGCCACCGCCCACCGAATCACCCCAACCCAACACGAATGGCGCGGGATCTCGTCGACGCCGATCTTGGACACGGTCCATGCTGTTCGTCGCTGATTCGGGGGGGTGGTCCACGAGTTGACGGCAACCACGATGGACTGTGGCCAAGATCGGCGCCGACGTTTCCGCGTTCGTTTTTGGGCGTGGTCCTTGGTTCCTTTCCTGCCAGTTGAAGAGAGGCAGAGGCCCCGACCCCGTGTTACGGCAAGTTCCCAGGGCCCGGACGGATCGGACTCCTTAGTGCCGGCGTTCTCTGTCACCTTTGGCCTCCAGGGGCAGTTTTTTTGGGGGCACCAAGGAAGCGTCAGATCAGGAGCCGGGATCCCTTGGGCCGCGCGGCATTGAAAGGAGTTTACTTTTCTTGGACGTCTGGGTTTCGCGAGTTCTGTTCTTCTGGGTCGGTCTGCGGCAGTGGCAGAACCAAAAGGTTATTCCGAGGTGGGTGCGACAGGATCGAGGATGGAGAGTGGATCGAGCGAGAGGGACCCTGGTCGCGAGCCCTCGGAGAGTCGGAGGCTCGGCAGGCCTGTTCGTTTCTTTTTCTGCCGTCCTCCCCGCGCCCCCTCCGAGAAATGAGCTCGAGGATCTAGCTAAGCGCCGGAGTCATCGGAGTTCCAGCGGACAGCAGCGTGACAATGCGTATCGTACATGCCGCTTGCACTTCAGAACTACAGGTGCCGGCGGTCGGGAGAGACCAGCGGAGACAATCGCGAAAGCTCGGCCACGGGCAGACAGGTTTCGATACAGACGGCGTGACGGAAAACAGTCGGATAGATCGCAGGTCGGTGCACGGAAGGGTTGACGGCCAGACACGGAGGCGGTCACATCGCAGGCAAAAGCATTTAGGTTAGCGCTTATTATGTAGGTATGTTACTGGCCGAGGCTGGCCGAACGTGCCAGTCTCGAGCGCGGGCCAGATCTTCGCCGCAAGCCCCTGCTGAAGCAGGAGAGGTGCACGCATTCTCCATCTCATGATGGGCACATTTTCCGCCACCACTACCATGGGTAGGAGAGGGAGGAGGAGGAGGAGGAAGAGGAGGAGGAGGAGGACCAGTGTAAACCCAAGAGCCATCAACGATGTTGGAATACACCCTCCCTCCAAGCTCCCTCTTCATAGGCCCCTACAACGGTTCATTTCCATTGAGGGATCTGCCTCGTTGGAAGACAACCGTTTGAAGACCCGGAAGCATGCCAAAACATTGTTCGCGGGATTCCAGCGCCACGGATCAGCCTGACTGTTGCGTCTTGACGATCGTGGATCGTACCAGAACACCATTCTTGGGCTTCCAACACCGCGAATCAACGTAACTGGTGCACCCGCAAAATCCTGAATCCTTCCAAAATACAATTTCTGGTTCGTGATCGTGGGAACCCATGAAACTCGTGCAACTTGTATGAATGAATGTGCGCGGCGCTGAGGCGAGAGCCACATTTGAAAAGGAACCGCCCTCAATCTGTGAAACCCCCCCAAAAAAAACGAATATCCGCGGCGCTAAGGCGAGAGTCACATTGCGAAAACGGGGGATCCTCAATCCGTGAAGCTCTTGCAAATTTGTAAAATGAATGTGCGCGGCGCTAATTCGAGAGCTACATTTTGAAAACCACCCGCCCTCAATCTGTCAAACTGTTGCCAAATCTTAAGCTTCAGAGTCATACATGGTGACGAAATTTCAGGCAAAACGCCTGGCCCGCCCTAAAACTGGCCTCTGGATGCGACAGGAAGGTATAAGGAAAAGAAATGGAGAAGGGGGAGGCGGAGTAGGAGGAGGACCTCCTCAGCCCCCCTTCTCCCCCGCCCTACATAATGATAGTGGTGGTGAAAATTTACCCATCATTTCGTGCACCACAGTCTTCAGCCGCCAGGGCGGCGCCAGGGGGCACGGGAACGGTCGGACCAGCCCCCCGCAGACAGCGGATCGGCTGCCATTTTATTTTCGGGGTCACTGGTGCTCCCTAGTTACGCTGCACGCTTGGGGAGCTTTTCTCTGACCCGGAAACTGCGGCCATATGCCCTCCCACTCTACGCGGATTCGGCGTGGGTCCAGCGAAGAGTCGACGTGGATCCGGCGTGGATTCGATGCGGATTCGACGTCCGACTTTGGCTCGACGCGGATTCGACGCGGCCAGCGGAGCGACGGGAATGGGACACACGAGGCGTTCTCGAAGAGGCAACGTAACCTTGGGGACGGCCTGTGCGGCTGCTCCCGGGCCCCATGGGCCCTCGGGCCGGTTCGTTGACAGTGGCCCGCGCACCGTTTAAATGCGACGCTTCGTCCCATGCTGTGCGCAGCGTCATGGGCATCGAGCCGCCTGGGCCCCCCCACGCCTATCGTTTTTTTTTTTCTCTCTCTCTCTCTCTCTCTCTCTCTCTCGCTGCACGGTGGACGCCTGAATGGTGCGCGGCATTTTCCGTGTGGCGTCGCTCGCTGCAGCGTCCCCACGAGACTCGGCGACGAGGCCAAGGGGCCACTTGGAGGGGCCGTCCTTCCGGGAGCCCAGCTTTGCTTCCGAGAAGCCCCCTAAGAGGCTCCCGGGTTGCCTCTGCTCCTCTCCTCGGAGCTGGAGGCAGCTCCGGTCGCCGCTTTCCCGCTTCTCCGGCCTCCGCTTCGCCCCCCCACGGGGCAGAAAGACTGTCGATGGACTTGCGATGCGCGTCCGACCGCTCGGAGAAAATCCGGACAGGTGCATTCCGCCGCAGCCTCCAGTTTGCCGCTTTCCTCTCCCCCGTCGTCAGTCGCCGGGCCGCAGTGCAGGGCCGCAGTGCAGGGCGGCACAGACAGGAAAAAAGAGCAGACCCAGATGGCATTGCTGCCTGCACTTCTGCTTCGGCTTCCGCATGCCAAGGACTTTTTGTCTGATATTGCGTGGATTTCCCAGCAGTCTTGAGCCGTGAGAGGAAATGGCAGTGAGTGTGTTTGTTGTTTTTGTTCGACCTCCCCGGGCCCCCCTCGGCCTTTGGATTGTCCACAGACGCTCCTCCAGGGAGGAAACATCACACGACGATAATTGGCGTTTGCCAAACGGCCTTGGGCGTTTTCCAAACAGCCCTGGCCTGTTCGATTCCCTCTTTGGGCGCGTTTACTCAACGATTTCGCGTGTCGGGGTGGATATAATCATGGGGGTGGATTGTTTGACTTCTAGGCTCGGGATGAACAGCTGGTCTGGAGGAAAGCCCCAGGGCCCAGGATCCTTGTCCGTGCTCCCCCTTTTTGCCCCCCCCCCCCCCTCTGACGACCCGCACAACCAGGAAAGAGCGAGCACACCATGGAGAGCCCGAGAAGAATGTCTGAAGGGCTGCGCCCTCCGCCGCCCCCCCCCCGCAGCTTGTTGGCTTCTCTTGTCGGCTGGCCGACTGGCAGCTCGACGGATTCGCGTGCTGTTGTCTGGCGTTGTCGGTGCTGCTTGCTGGCCGGCCGCGTGCGCGCGTCTGCTGTGCCGACGTGTCCCCCGCTGCCCCGTCCGCGTCTCGGACCCTAGTCGCCGCTGGCCGAAAGTTTGCGCGCGTCTGGAATTTTGAAGTAGAGGTGGTAGCCGCGGGAGCGCGCTTCCACGGTCGTCTACGAAGGTTCGCGGCTTCGGGAGAGCGCGCGCTCCTGGCTATGTTTGAAGAGTCGTGGCGTCGGCTCCTGAGCTAGATTTCTCTAGAAGTCACGGGGGGGAGGGGACAGCGTTCCCCGAACGCCTATCCCAATACGGCAGGTTCGCGTTGTGCCGACCAGCGGCGACCCCTCCGCGTGCGTTTCAGGTTGCACGCCGCCCGTGGTCCAGCATCGGCCCGTCGTTGAACGATCCGGCGTTCACGGAACGTCCGATCGTTCAAGTTTGAACGGTCCCCGCGGTGTCAGGAACCACCGTTGGGGTCGACACGACGCGAACTTGCCATACAGACAAGAGCAGTTTCGGCTGGGTTCGCGGCTCCGGGAGCGCACATCTGTAGCAACAGAGTCATAGCAACACACCTGACTTTGTCGCTTTTGCTCTCGCCCCCGGGAGTGCGAACAACCTGACTTACTTTACGAGGGGGGGGTTCATCATGGACGACAAGTATCTCAGTATCCGCGGCCTTGCGGGCCGGGCCCCTGGGCCGCAACCCCGCGGATAGTACGGGGCGTTACTTTCGGGGATGCCCGTCGCGGAACGTACGCGTGCGATTCCAGTTTCCCAGGATCGCGCTCTGGAATCCAGATTGCGAGGGCGCGAATACGGACATGGTCGCCGTTCGCGAGTTCAGATTTGATCCAGCAGCAGGTCTGCCCGTGTGTTCGGTAGCAAATCATGAGGGCCTCGCATGCCTTCGAAAGTCCGTTTTTAGATTGCACTGCCGCGCGCTAGCGTCTGGTAGTCGATGAGGACAAGCGGATTTGGCGTCGATCAGCGTCGATCGAGTAACACCGACTAGCGTCGGTTAGCGTCGACTCGCAAGAACCTGATGTCATGGGAGGCCCCATGATCGGCGGCGAGCTCGGGGGAAAGTGAGAAGGGCCGAAGGCTCAGAAGTTCCCCGGTTTTCTGAGAAGTGTTCTAAGCCTTCCCCGAAGACACCGAAAACCTCTCATAAGGCCAGGGGGCTTCTCGGAAGTCCCGCCGCCTTCCTGCCCCTGGGACCGAGCGCCACGGTGCTCAGCTCGGTGCTGGCCCCTGTTCCGCTGTTCGTTTCGTGCTGCGTTGCTGTTCCGTGGTGTCTCGTTTCGGTGCCCGTTCGCTTTGGCGCACGTGTTTCCTTTGAAGCGTCCGTCGTAAACGTTCGGTGTCGTCTCGCTGTTCCTATCTGAACGCCGGTGCGTTTTGGACGTCGCTGTCCTCTGTCGGCCCTGGGGGCACTGGGGGGCACGGGTGGGCCCCTGGGGAGCCTGGGGGGTACACGTGGTTCATTTTCGAATTCTTCGAATGTTCTCTGACTTCTTTTGGGGGGGCCACGCTCCTCGCAGTTCGAATTGTTCTATCCTGGGCCTCTTCCTGGCCACCAGGGGGCCAGGAACAAGCAGAAGCGAGCACAGTGAGAAATGAGCACGATCAGAAATGAACGACGTGTACCGAGAGGGGCGCTGGATGCTACTGGGTGGCACTGGGGGGGGGGTCCTGGGGGATGCTGGGGGCACTGGGAGGCCCTGGCGTGCCCTGGGGAGCCCTGGGGGGGTATCGGGTCGCCCGCGGACCCCATACAGTGCCGTTTTCAATACATGCTCCGCGTGCGGATCATGTGTAAGAAATGCAGGGATTTAGTATTGAAAACAACGATGAGCTCATGCATGAATTTATTAGTCGATTAAATCATGTATTAAAACCTACAGTTTTATCAAAATCTCCTGTATTTAAAACTGCCCTGTAGGCTGCCGCCGAACGCGCGCTTCTCCGCGGCCAGCTCTGGCCCGAGGCGCGCGCGCGCGGCGAAACCGCCCCTCGCGGATGGCCGCGGCCCGGCCCGCGGCGCGCGCGCGGCCGGCCGCGCGGGCGCCGCGGGTGAAGAAGGCAGGCGTGCTCTCCTCCTCGCCCTCCTCGTCCTCCTCGTCCTCCTCCTCGTCCTCCTCGTCCTCCTCGTCCTCCTCGTCCTCCTCGTCCTCCTGCCTCTCCTCCTCCTCCTCCTCCTCCTCCTCCTCCTCCTCCTCCTCCTCCTCCTCCTCCTCCTCCTCCTCCTGCCTCTCCTCGTCCTCCTCGCCCTCGGGGCCACACAACATACGTACGGTAGGCTCGGGTCGTGGCGATTGGCGGCGACCCCGCTGCCGGCGTTCCACGTTGAACACGCCGTTGGCGACCCAGAAGCGGTCGATGTTGAACGACTTGGCGTTTCGGCAAAGGCCGATCGTTCAAGATTGAACGATCCCCGCGCTGTCAGAAACCAATGCCGAAGTCGGCACGACACAATCCTGCCGTAAGAGCGACCTTTCGCTGGAGCGAGCTCTGGTGCGGGCCCACTGGGGTCCCCCGATCGCCGAGCACGAAGCGCGGCTTGCGCGCCCAGATTTGGCCACCCCGCGTCCCCCCTTTAAGCCGCGCACCAAAGGTCGCTCTTGCCTAGGGTCACTCTTGCGTGTAGCCGACCTCCTGTCTCTCCTCGTCGTCCTCGTCCTCGTCCTTGTCGTCGTCCCTGCCCCCCCCCCCCCTGGAGAGCGGCGGCGGGCAGGCGCTGGTCGACGGGGAGGAGGAGGTACGAGGAGGGTCGGACCCAGACTCCCTCAGGTGATGGAAGAAATGATGACGGGAGGTTTGTCGCTAGTCTCGGCTGCTGGGGGCTCCCACCAGCCTTCGGGACCGTCAAACAACGAGTCGGGATGAAGCACCCGTCCCTGAGAAACGGCTTCAGACTTCCTTGGGGGTCCACGTCAAGAGAAACTCACGACGGAGGGGGAGGGGGAGGGAGAAGGGGGTGGCGGGGGGGGTCGAGGGGGGAGGGCGTGGGGGGCAGAGGAGGAGGGAGGAGGCAGAGGAGGAGAGGAGGGGCAGGAGCCGGGGCAGCGGCCCTGAACGGGGAGGGTTGAGAAGCGAGGAGGTGGAGGAGGGGCAGGACGGGGAGGGCGAGGAGGAGGAGGAGGAGGAGAAGGGGAGTACACGCAGCACCCTGCAATTGTGGACAAGAGTGAGGGAGCGGGCGCGGGGTGGGTCGCGAGTGAGTCGCGGGCGGGTCGCGTGTGGATCGCGGGGTGGATCGCGGGTGGGTCGTGGGTGGGTTGCGGGTGGGTCGCGGGCGGGTCGCGGGCGGGTCGCAGGTGGGTCGCCGGCGGGGTCGCGGGCGGGTCGTTGGGTGGGTCGTTGGGTGGGTCGCTGGGTGGGTCGCGAGAGGGATGACGACAACAACAACGCAACGCACTGCAACAGCAATCCGCACCGTGCAACCCCATTTCAGCGGCGCGCCCAGGGGCAGTGGATGACCGTTCGGCCCCTCACCCTGATGCTGCGATGGATCACGAAGATCCTGGATGGAGACGCTGGGCATTGCAGGGTGGCGCATTGGACCTCAGGATGGGGTCCACCACCTGCGGCACCCGGCCGGGCTCCCCTCGGCGCGGGCGGGTCCGGGGCGGGGTTGGGGGAGCAGCGGCGGGCCTGCGGCCGACGCCGCGCACGTCCGCCACGGGTCGGGGCGGGCGCGGCGCTCCTCGCCCTCGGCCTCTCCGCTCGCGGTTTCCTCTCCTTCCCCTGTCTGCTCCAGATTTCGTAATAAAGGGAGGGAGGGGGGGGGGGTCTCTTCCAGGCTATCTTGGAGGGCCTGGGGGGTCTGGGGACGATGTTTTGGAGGGTTCTCCCACAGGGGAGGTCTGAAGTGGCTTGTCTTGGAGGGTCCAGACCCCCTCCCTTTTATGACGACATCTGGAGGACCCCAGACGCGGCCCAGGGAACAACCTCGCGCCAAGCGAGGCAAGTTCGGGGCGCCAGCCTTCGACACACGGCGAGAGCATGGCGTGGCCAAGTCAGCCAGGTGGTGAGAGCTCTTGGCGCCACAGCACAAACATCAGAGCGCATCGAGGCCAGGATGAAACGCGGCATGATGAGTGGAACGAACGAACCTGCTCATCATCCACACCGAAGCAGTGAGCCTGAAGGTGGCCCCGCCCACTCCATCTTGTGGCAAGGTGTCTCTAAAAACCGGCGGGTCTGATGGGCAGCCGCCTCACAACCACACGAGGAGCACTCAGCAAAGTCGCCGCACAGGATGGGACACGTATCTGGGTCTTTCCAGCAGCTCTCACAAGCTTCTGTCTCGCAGTCATCTTCACGCGGACGGCAGGCGGCCAAGGGGGCGGGGTTTTTCCTCCTCGGACATATCAGACATGACGGCGAGCAGATGTGTCTGGCACCGCCACGTCATGGCATCTGCAAGACTTGCCGACGACGACGCCCCGAAAGGGACCTTGACTTCAGACACGAAATGCCCCGCGACAAGATCGGCAATCGAACTGGCAACGAAGAAACTTGGAGCGATTCCTTGGTCAAACACTTCTTCCGCAGAGAGATGCGAGGGAATCTGCACCAGCACCACATCTCTCTCCTGAGCCAGGGAAGCCACACGCTTCTACACATCAAGATGCGAGACACTCGTTGATAGTCGGCCAGTCTGGACGTTGGCGAAGCCTTTAGCGACACAGGACGAATCGGCCACATAGCCGGGAGCCTGTCTGGGAGATCTCCGAGAACCTCAACGTTGCCCAGAGCCCCCCACGATTGACCGACGGTTTCCCCGAGATGCCGCCCCCAGCCACGAAGCGGAGCTGCAACTCGAGGTCAGACATGGCGAGGCCCTGCTCAAACACCGCGACGCCCCAGGAAGCCCTCCTGACCCTCCTCCCCCGCGAAGACTCACCCCCGCCAGCATCTCCCGAGCTCCGACTAGCAGGAACACCCCATAGGTAAACGATCAGAAGGGAAAACAAACACAGACACAATGAATCGTCGATCCCCGGGAAAATACGGGAAAAGATGGGAAGTGGGGGGGAAGACAGAAACCCTGAAGACATGGGAAAATATGGGGAATCTGGTTATTTGTGTGTATTTATTGGTGTGCCCCAAATTCCCGTCAAACGAGATGGGGCTGTCAGGGGGTGGCGGCACGTGGGTCCAAGACTCGGGTGCGACGCCGCGGATCCAGAGCATGGGAACTTCGGCGTGCAAGAGCTTCCGATCCTCTTGGGGGAAAGGTGAGAGATCTGAGTTCGCAGGGCACTCGTAGAACAGAGGGTCGGGCCGGACGAAAGGGGGGGATTGGGAAAGGGGGGGGGCGCGAAATTTGCTGCATGCAGCGCTGGTTTCGGCCCCACCGAGGGGCCCATTCCTCGATACATGGCCGCCTCCGGCGCCAGGAGGCGCTGGGAAAATCAGCTGCGTGAGCTGATTCTCAAACCCCCCCCTTCGCTATCCCCCCCTTTCGCCCGGCCCGCGAGGGGCATCCGTCTCGCGTGCCGGGCCGCACCTGGGGAGAGCCCCCTGAAGGCTCGCCTCCCACACCGAGACTCCCGGCCCGAGACCAGGTCCCTCCGGCGAGGAGGGTGCGCCACAGACCTGCTTCCTTTGGGGGGCTTGCGCCTGAGCTTGGCCAGATGGCGCCAAGCGACGGTCACGTCCCATCCCTTCCTCGGCCCCCGCTCCATTCCTGACCCGGGAGGTGGGGGCCCACAGCTTTGATTCGATTGAGGCCGCACCCTCCTTCCTAAAGCCTGAGCTCATGACAGCCTGGGTAGGAGATCCCCATCAGGAGCCTCCCATCGCCAAGGTCCCTCGAGCTTCCACCCCCAGCTCAGCATTGTGGGGACAGCATAAGACACGGGACCCCTGATGCTGTGCCACCATTGTCGGGGCCCCATGGACTCGATCTGCTCCAAGATGTCCCTCCAACACCCGTGAAGTCCGTCAGTCTCTCTACTATAACTAGGTGGGGACGCAACAGCTCGGAACCAGGACCTCCGAAGCTGAAAGACGGTGGAGAGAAAGCAGGGTCCTGAGGGAGTGCGTGCGGAAGGGCGGGAGGGAGGGTGGTGGGACGCAGCTGTGAGCGAGAACGCTGGCTCCTCGCCACCTGCGGGCAGCCTGCTCCCAGCCTGTGGTGGCAGAGAGGCAGCCGGGGGGGCGGGCCTCGCCGAAGCGGTGGGCGAGGGAGAGCCTGCCGCCCCCGCGGCGCCCGCACCCCGTGCGCCTCGGCCCTCCTGGCCTCGCGGCGGCGGCGGGCCTCGGCGCGCTGGGCGGCGAGGAGCTGCCAAAGGACTTGGCGTCGCTCGGAAGTGTGCGTTTTTTTCCTCGGCGAGGGCCCTCGAGGAGCATCCTTGATCATTTGGCGATGTCTCAGCCGACGTGTTGCTCTTTGCTCCTCCTCCTCCTCCTCCTCCTCCTCCTCCTCCTCCTCCTCCTCCTCCTCCTCCTCCTCCTCCCCGAAAAAAACACGCACGAAACCGAAAAAAAGCACAGGACATGGACGCCCGAGCGACGGCCAGAGGAGGCAAGGAGCGGGGAGGAGGAGCGCCGGCAGCGGGGCGCGCCGCCCCTCCGGCCATCGGGGGGCTCCTCCTCCTCCTCCTCCTCCTCCTCCTCCTCCTCCTCCTCCTCCTCCTCCTCCTCCTCCTCCTCCTCCTCCTCCTCGCCTCGCCCGCACGAGAGGTGGCGGCGAAGCGGCGGCGCAGCGGCGCGGGCGGCGGCTCGGTCCCTGCGGCGTGCCCGGCGCCAAACGTGCGCACGCCGGCGCCGGGCACGCGTCGGGGGCCCCCTCCTCGCGGGAGCATGTTTTTTTTTTTGACTCTGGCAAGTTTACTTGCATGGACGGGGGGGGGGCTGCGCCTGAAGCAAGCCGCAAACGACTTGCACGTTCGGGGGGGGCGCGGAAATCACGCAAGTCGAAAGGCACTTGCACGCTAATATTCGCTTGAAGAGGGGCGAGGGGGGGGGGGGGGGGCGGGCGAACGCCATGCAAGTAAACTTGCCTGAATCCAAAAAAACAGGCTCCGGCCCCCTCCCCTGGCCGGCGCCTGGTCGTCCCCTCCCTCGGGAGCGAGAGGGGGACGCCCACGTGCATGGATCCACGCTGGTTTCGAGGGGACGCATTGCGCAAATGTTCGCATCACGCGGCCAGTCTCGCGGATCGAGGGGCCGTGTTCAAGTACATGGTTGGGCGCGTACGTCGTTTGTGGGCTCCGTGCTCCCCTCCCTCCCTCCTGCACGGTGGTTGAATTATTCGCCGAACGTTGCCCCGTTTTTCGCTTCACTCGCCGGCGCAGTCCCTTTGCCTAGCCGCCGACGAAAAAGAAAGTATCGGAGGCCCCCAAACGGTGCGCAGTTTGGTGAATCAGTTTGGGATTCGGGGTGTTCGGACGTCGTCGCTGGTTCCTGGGGGTCTTCCTGCCTCGGGGCGCGGCAGCAGCTGCGCCTCGCCGACGGCGTTCCGGGGCTGCCCCGGTCGTCCCGAGCGGCCGCCGGCGATTCGAGCGGTGCCCCGAAAGCCGAGCAGTCGGAGGAGAGCCCACGTGGTGAGTCAGTCATCAGAGCGTGAATTACCTACCCCGCTTTCGCTTCCAGGCAAAACCAAGCCATACCACGCGCCTCCTCGTCAAGCGGCCTGACCAGTACGGGCTGCAGTTTGGCATCGTTTGGTATCTCTTGGAAGCGAGGGTGGTCAAAAGCGAGGTAGGTTTGTTTTTCCCCTTATTTTTGTTCCAAACCCAGCCCCCCAGCCTCAGCTCTCTTATCTCCATTTTGCCATCTTGCCCCCAACCCCTTTCGTTGCCTTCTCCCTTCCTCGCTCTGTCCCCTTTCCTGTCTCCGTCCTCTTCCTCTTGTTTTTCCCCCATGTCAGCGGGATTCGGGGTGACCGCACAGCTTTGGGACTCGGGTCGTTCTCCGAGGGTGTCTCGGGCGACCGGGGGGGGCCTACGGGGTCCCAGAGCCGTGCGGTCACGGACCGTGCGGTGAGGTCTCTCTGGAGCTCGAGGTCACCGCGCGGTTTGTCACCGCACCGTTTTGGACCCCCAGACGTGTCCCCCCTCCTCCTCCTCCTCCTCCTCCTCCTCCTCCTCCTCCTCCTCAGCTCAGAAGCAAGAATCGAAGATGATAAAAGTGCATAAACAGATGTTGTCGGAGCTCCGCGCGGAACTCAAACAGTTTATGTTTGGGTATCTTTCCTTCTGAAGAAGTCATGGTATGTCACACCATACTGCGTTCCAAGATGTCCCAAATGCTCAAGACTCCCTAGAAGTCCCATCGCTACGCGAGGGCTCTAGGAAGAAGGGCTGCCAGATACTCCAGAATTCCTGGAACGCATCTTGGGCTCCTCGCATCATGACGTGGACATTCCGTCCCTCTTCTCCTCATCCCCGTCCGCCTCCTCCTACCCACCTCCTCTTCTCCCCTTCTGCTCGTTTTCTTCCTCTTCATCACATAAAAGCCATGAGGGGGGCGGGGGAGCAGGAGGAGGACGCGGAAAGGGAGGAGGCGGAGGAGGAGGAGGAGGAGGAGGGGAGACGGAGGAGGGGGAGGAAGACAAACGGCCAGGATGAAGAAGGCGGGGGAGGAAGGGCAGCGGTGAACGAGATACAGGCAGAGGTGGATCAGGGAAGAAGGGAGGACGGGGACGCGGGGGCAGAGGGGGGGGAGAGGGACAAGAGGAGATGGGGTAAAAGCAGTAGAAGGACGAGGAGAGGAAGGAGGGGGGGTTCAAAGAGGAATGAGAGCTCAAGAGGAGGAGGAGGAGGAGGAGGAGGAGGAGGAGGGAGGAGGAGGAGGAGGAGGAGAAACATGATGATGGAGAAGGGTGGGGATGAAGGGTAAAAGGGCGATGATAGAGGTGGACGTTGATAAGGAGGAGGAGGCCTAGCGGGAAATCGGGCGAGGGGAGAGGTGGGGAGGAGGATGCGGAGAACGCACATGGGCGCAGCTGGAGAATTGGAGGAGAAGTCTTCCCAGCCACGCCCGAAGGTCAAGGTCAAGCCCGTGCCCATCCCCGCCGTCAGGCTCGGCAGCGCGTTGGGCGGCCTCCTCTCCCTCCCCCCCTTGCCTCCTTCTCCTCCTCCTCCTCCTCCTCCTCCTCCTCCTCCTCCTCGTCCTCCTCCTCCTCCTCCTCCTCCTCCTCCTCCTCCTCCTCCTCCCCAGTCTTCCCTCGAGCGCTTATCCTCGCTGACTCTCCCCCTGCTCCCTCATCCATCCTCCCCGTCCTCTCTCCTCCCGAGTCCCCGGTCCCCCCCCCTCTTCCGCCCCCTCTCCTCCGCCAGAACGCTCCGTTCTCTGTCCCCCTCCGGGGCGGCGCCTTTCTTCGGGACGGGACTCTCGCCGGAGCGCCACACCATTTTGTTGAGGGTTTCCCAGCGGTTGGACGGATGGCTTTGGCAGGCGGGGCCCTCGCACTGCGACCTCCTTAGGTGCAGTGGCCAGAAGCTGCACATTTGCGCAAGGGTTTCCGCCCGTGCAGGACGGCTCTTTTGCAGAGTACGCCGCTCGGGGGGGAGGGAGGAGGAGGAGGAGGAGGAGGAGGAGGAGGAGGAGGAGGAGGAGGAGGGAGAGGAGGAGGAGGAGGGAGAGGAGGAGGAGGAGGAGAGGAGGAGGAGGAGGAGGAGGAGTGGGCCCCCTCCTCCTCCTCCTCCTCCTCCTCCTCCCTCCTCGTCCTCCCTGGCCTCCCTGGCCTCCTCCTTCCCCCTGGCTCCTCATACCCATCCTCCTCCCCCCCGTCGCCCTCGCCTCCGATCGCCCTTTCCAGATTTGCCAGGGATTGTCCGCCCCTGACAGATAAGTGAGTGTCATGTGGCCCGAAAACGGCCGCCAGAGGCCCAATCAGAAAAGCAGGAAGGAAAAACACCCGACGGCTGTACGATCTGACCCGCATCGTGCTGCAGCACATCCTTGCTGTGGATATGAGCCCCGTTCGGGGACGCGGTCATCATTGTCGCTGCCGCCGCAGAGAAACCAAGAAATGCCGTGAAAATGCGCAGAACCTCCGGATCGGCCCGCCGGCTGCCTGGGCCCTCGTGCCTGTTGCGGCTGCTGCTGCCCACTTCCCTGGAAGGCGGCGTGCCCGTGGTGTCCACGGCGGTGCCACGCCAGAGGGAGGGCAGGCACGAGGCAGAGCGAGGCAGACAGCGAAGCGACGACGGCAGCGCGCCCGCGGAAAGCATCCCAACGTGTGGCCCTCAAGGTACACGTTGTTCATCTCTAAGTTTTCGAAAGTTCTTTGATTTCTGTTGGGGGCCACGCTCCTTTCGTTTCTGATCGTTCTATCCTGGGTCTCTTCCTGGCCACTAGGGGGCCAGGAACATTTAGAAACGAGCACAAGCAGAAATGAGAACGGTTCGAAATGAACGACGTGTATGGGCCCGGGCTCCCCCAACAAAATGGGGCAAGCTTCGTCCTCCTTCCTCCTTGAGATCCGCCGTTGCGAAAATAATGCAACATTTAGAGAGAGAGCACGACCGGTGCCCTAAACCCCATCTTTCTGTGCCAGCCGTTGAGCTGAATCAATCCGCGATGGTCCTGTGGCCCGACATCAGGCAAAACCGCCCAGTGTGAAACAGATACTACGCCAGGATCTCAGGGCCTCTTCTTCTTCTTCTTCTTCAACGCGCAGCCCCAAAGGTTCCGACCCCTCCCCAAGGGGTAATTTTCCGTCCCGGATCCATTTGTGATGGCCGCGGGGCCTGACAATCGGGGACGCTCTGAGAATGTCGCGGCGCCCGAGACATCCTTCAGATCCGCCTCATCCCAGAGATTCTTGATGTATCCTCACCCGATTTTCGCCTCGTCCTGGCTTCGTCTTACCCAGAGGCCGAGATGGAGGAGAAAAGCCAGGGTAGAAAAGCCATCTTGTCTGAGATCTGGGCCCCCGCTCATCCTCGCCATCGGTTTGACGTTGGCCAAGCATCAGCTCGAGGCTGCTGCGTCCCTCGGCGACGTGAACTCTTACAGGGACGGGCCTAAAAAGTTCCCAAGAGGACGAGTGCGAGAGGAAAAAGCGTGATAAAATAACGCGGAACAGGTGAGAGAAGTTGGATAAGTAGAGCAGCGATCCAGAGCAAGCACAGTGTCGAAGACGTGAACCACCTCCCCGCATCAAAACCGCGATTTTCCCGGCCAATATATACAAAGACCTTCACCGAGGGTAAGTTCCAGAGCCTATGATTTGATGATCAGCTGCAACTCTAATGTGCAAGTGCTCTAAGCGCGATCTTGCCGCGGACATAACTGGCATAAGAAAACAGAGGGGTAATTATTGGGCTGCTACCCCAGATCTGCGCGGTTCGCCCCAAGACTCCTCAGCCTCGGGAACTCTGCGCTTTCGACATTTCTTCTCGGGCTTAGCACGAAGCCCAACGGACCACTGACGGCATGCGGGAAACTTAGCTCTGGCGGTCAACACGCTCGCAGTGGTCGACTCGCGCATCCTCCTCCACCACCGTAATCTACCCAACCCTCTCAAAGAGCATGTGTGGCCTTTACCGAAGGTCTAGAGCCTAGAGTGCACAGGGCCTAAGTTCTTATGTCCTGAGCTCGGTTCGGGCCAATGCACCGATGCCCGTCGAGCTGGATTGAAACGGAGCCGAGGCACAAGGTCTTGGCGATCAACACGCTCGCACCTGTCGACACGCATGGTATGTTACAGTCCTCCTCCACTCTATTGTTTGGGATTGCCCTCACCGAGAGTCGGAATAGCTGCGACCCGCTGTCGCATTCCCAACGCAATGCCGAGAAAAGATCAAGCTATGCGCAAGCTATTCCTCCTCCTCCTCCTCCTCCTCCTCCTCCTCCTCCTCCTCCTCCTCCTCGCCGCCCTCGGCCCTCATCGCCCTCGGCCCTCATACTCGGTCCTCGTCTCTCCTCCTGGTGGCCCTCTTCGCCCTCCTCCCCTCAGGCCCCCGCCCTCCTTGTTGCACTGCGCGCCGCGAGTGTCCGACGCTGGCGCCGCGCTCCGTGCAGTTTCCCCCGTCGCCCCCACGGGCGCAGGCACGGGGCTGCTCCGGGAATGGAGCACGGGGACCTCGCGCACCCGAGGCGAGAGGCATGCCACCAGACCAAGCAGCCAGCTGGACATCGAGCGTTTTTCGCAGCTGCCATCGGGCACTGGTCGAGCCGCACAGCGCACCGCGGGCGCACTGGCGCGCCAAGCTAGATTGCGCACGCCGAGGGTCGAGCCCGGGTCACAGGCCTGGGAGGCTTGTCCGATGCCGCTGAGCTGCACGGCGCCCTCCGGTGCGCCGTGGGCCTCCGCGTCGGGGCGGGGCTCCGCCGGGCGCCTGGCGCCCTCCGCCTGGCGCCCGCGGCGCTCCGTGGCAGCGGGCCCATGGAGTGACCCCGGCAAGTCATATAGGTGCCGGATCGGCGGCGAGCGCCTGGAGCGGAAGCGAGAAGGGCCGGAGGATATTCTCGGGAGGCTCGGAGGTCCCCTTGCATCGCTCGGACGTGTGCATTTTTCCTTCGGCGAGGACCGTCGAGGAGCATCCTTGATCATTTGGCGAAAAAACCACGCACGAAATCGAAAAAAACACAACAAATGGACGTCCGAGCGATGGCGAGGAGGAGTTTTCTGAGTTTGCCCATAAAGGCACTGAGAGCGTCTCGGAAGGCGCGAGGGCTTCTGAGAAGTCCCGGCGCCTTCTGAGGGGGCCTTCCCCTGCTCGCCGCCGACCAGAGTCCTCGGCCGTGGAATGCCTGGCGGGCCGCGTCCGCAGTGGCGTATCGGACCCTGGCGTAGCCAGGAAGCAGCTCGCCGGCAACGATTGGGTCGAAGAGGCTGCAGGTGGCCTGAAGTGCCGAGAGGTTGGGCTCTTCGTCAGGGCCCTCGATGAGAATGGTGGCCGCGTCGAGGACCTCAGGTGCTGCTCCCAAGGTTGCAAAAGCCAGCGCCGCCAGGCACGGTGACGCGGGCGACCCGCCGCCGACCTCGCCCTCGCGGGAGGGCGGCGGCTTCATGGGCGCCGTCCTCCCGGGAGCCGTCCTCGGGCTCCCGGCGGCCGGCTGCGCCTTTCCCTGCGGCACGGGCAGACCTCTCGAGAGCCGTGCCCGCGTCGGGAAAGCAACAGCCAGTCGCCAGCGGCCTCCTGCGGCAAGTCCAGGCACGCCGCTGCGCTGCACCGGTGCCAGACCCTCGGTTCTTGGCGGGAGCGCATCCGGCGTGGCTGGGGCATGAGATCCGCCCCAGCCCACTCTGCCGAGAGAAGTGGGGACGAACACGGGCGCCTGGGGTCTGAGATTGCTCACGCACGGGTGTGGGAGCCCGTCCCTTGGGCGCAGGGCTGCGACCGGTAGCCAGGTGGAACCTTCGGCCGACACGTCCAGTGGCGCGCAGCGTTCCCATTTTGGACCACCTAGTCCATTCGCAGTAAGGCCTGAGGGCCAAACAGTTGGCGGTCAGCCGCCAGGTCCAGCGATGTCTTCAGGGATCGATGGTGTGGTACCCCGCACTGGGTATCCAGGGAACGCTGAAGGGCTGTGAGCTTTTGAAGTCGGCGGTCCTCGTTTGGAGGATGCCTTGGACTAGCTCCGTCCCCAGCGCGACGAACGAGAAGGCATTCCGGGCAAAATGGGCCGAGCTGTTGGTGTTGAGATATTACGTCTTGCCAAGACGTCGCAAAGCTCCAAGCGAGAAGTGAACAGAGGAACATCCGTCGGCCCTGCGGCCAGCAAAGTGCGTCGAGCGAGACATGTGTGAAGCACGTAGCTCAGAATGCAAAAAGCATGCCTCCTGTCGGCTCTTGGGCCAAATTGGTTCCTAAACCCTCCTCCTCCTCCTCCTCCTCGTCCTCCTCCTCCTCCTCCTCCTCCTCCTCGTCCTCCTCCTCCTCCTCTTCTACGCTCGTCTCCGCCTCTTTCTCCTCCTCCTCCTCCTCCTCCTCCTCCTCCTCCTCCTCCTCCTCCTCCTCCTCCCCCTCCTCCCCCTCCTCCTCCTCCTGTACTCCCGATCCCCCCCGCCCTGCCAGGCCCGGCGGCCCCTTCTGCTGCCTCCCCGCTGGCACACGCCCAGCCGCCGTCGCGGAGGCCGCCCGGCAGGGGCCCGGCTCGGGGCGGCGCGCGCGCGCTGCGCCACTGGTGCGGCTGCTGCCGAAGCCCCCGGCGGGGCCGTGGGAGCCGCTGGCCGACGTCGGCGCCCCCGGGCCTGGAAAAGAGGCCTGGGCTCGGAGCCGGCTGGCTGTCTGAGAGGGCCCGGCATCGGTTTCGGCGAGCAGGAGTGGGGGGGGGGGGGGGCTCGAGGTTCCGGTCTCGACCCCATGTTGGGGGCTTTGTGCGGCCTCGGGGGATCGTTTTCGGACCCCGTCACCATCAAAGACGGATCCAGAGGAAAAAATGCACCAGATGGACCCCGTGAGGGGTCCAGGGGCAGATTCTGAGCGGATTGCCTTTTCTATCCCCCCTCCTAGCAGAGGCTTTGGCGATTGTTTTCTGTCCTCTGGCGCGTCACGGTCGCTGCCCGAGCCGAGCCCCTCTGCCCCCCCCTGCGGTAGCGGTGACGATCGTACGTGGGACGGGGGAGGGAGAGGAGGGGGGGCCTGCGCCGCCCCCCCCCAACGCGCTGATGCTCGCGCACACATCACGGCAGTCGCAGCGCATCCACGCCTCGAAATGCCACGTCCTGCCCAATCAGGGGCCCAAGCCCGCCCCACGGGAATTGCCCGCGACGGGAAATACCGAAAACGAGCACGAGCATAATCCGATCCGACAGATACGTTTACACGCCTCCAGGCCTGATGGCTCGCCTCGCGTCGCCTCAGCTCTCGGCCCCGCGTCCGCATGCCTCCGCGCACCTGTGGCAAGATGGATCGGCGGGACGCTCTTACAGGAAGGAGGAGGAGGAGGAGGAGAAGGAGGAGGAGGAGGAGGAGGCGCCCCGAAGTCGGGCTGGGCATACCGCGTGCCGGGGCACGGAAACGTGGGGACGGATGTCGGCGCGAGAGGACTGTGGCGAGCCTATACCCTGACTTCCCGAAGAGCATGCGAGGGCGATCTGGAGCGGGGAAAGATCATGACCTTGTGGACGTCGATGAATGGAGAGGAAGCGTGCTGCCAGATAATTTCCAGATGTCTAAAACATGTTTCAAACATTTTCCCTATATGCTAAAAACATGTTTGACACATGTTTAGACCATGTTTTACGCATTTAAAAACACATCTTGAATCCAAAGACAGGAGTATTAGAGTGTCCATTGTCATGGCATCCACAATCATAACCGTGAGGGGGTGAAGGTGATGGCCTCGAGAGGGGTTACAGTCGTAAGCATGGTGGAGGTCGACGGCACGGCCGCGGCAGGATCTCAAATCATGACCGCCTAGTGGGTTGACGGTAATACGTGAAGGGGCGGTCACGGTGATGATCATGTCATGTGGGGGCAGGGGTGGGAATGGTGAGTGGAATGTTGGTCAATATCGTGTGGGATTCCAGGTATACACCGTGAGCGGGGCCAACGTGATGCCCACAAGGAAGGAGTCAAAGTTATGCCGGGTTAGCTTCCCACACGATGTTGGAGAGGTCTTTCGGCGAGACGCGGCTGCCAGTGATATGTCTGGAGGGCAGTGACAGGTCGAGCAGACCATCCTTCCTCGGAGTGGTCGTCGGGCCATAACTCAGGACTCAGGCGCCCGTTCGGGACGATCCAGGCACCCCAGACACGCCCTCGGCGAAGCGCAGCTGGTGGAAGGCATCGCGAGGCGAACGAGCGTCCAAGAAACAACGAAGTACTACATGAACCAGGACCCACGGTGTCGCTTCAGGCAGTTGCCCGAGAGAGTTTATGGCGCCGCTCGTTCTTGGGACCCTTGGCGTTCACAGTTCATTCGTTCCCGCCAAAAGTGCGCCCGTCACTGGGCCGTCTTGGGGCCCCAGAGGGCTGTTTGAGAGGTGTTATCGGTGCAGATCGGGGGCCTCCTAGGCGTGTCTTGGAGGTTTTTTATGGACAGTGTTGGAGGCAGCGTGGGGGAGCCTTGGGGGCGTTTTGAAGGCGCTTGGATCATGTCTGCGCCCTCGTTCGCCGTTTTGGGGCACCTTTGTGCTGGGGCAGTTTTGGAAGCTCCCTGGGCCGTTTTGAGGCGAGTCTCTGTCGGACGCCCTCTTGAGCCGTCCTGGGGCCTTGCTGGCCTCTTCGGCAGTGTTCGGGCGCTCCCGGAGGCTTTTTGGGGCCGTTTGGGGGCGATCTCGGGGGCCACGTGACAGGGGGAGTTTGGGGTTGCCAGAGGCTTGAAGAAGGCGAGAAGGCCGACATGTTTTAAACTCGGTTGGAAAACGATGGAAGGTAACTCTCGGTGCCCACTTGGGGGTCTAATGGGGCAATCATTGAGGGGTAGTTGGCCCGTTAGGTTGTGTTGCGGCCACATTGGAGCCATGCGGTTGTCTATCTTGAGAATCGTTGCGAGGGTTTGGGGGCCGTCTGCGGCGTCAAGAACTGTGCGGGAGGCTAGCTACGGAGGCCTCGGAACTGTCCGAAAAGTGCGTCGGGAACATGTTTTGTGAGTTTGCAGGGCGTGGGGCGGGGGCCATCCAGTGGAGGCGGTCCATGCGGGGCGTTTCCCCAACCGTGTTTGCATTCGTGGTGTTTTTTGTTGTTTCTGTTCTAAAAAACTGGGCCGTGTCTTCGGTGTGGTGGCCATGTGGCCGCCGCCACCGCCGCCCCGCAGCCGCCTCGTCGCCGTCGGTCGCCGCTGCCTCGTCGCCGCCCGTCGTCTGGGCCTGTTTGTCCGTCTGGCGGCCACGCGGCCGCCGTCGCCGCGTCGTCGCCGCCCGAGATTGCTCAACGTACATTCTCTCCCCCTACAAGAGAATCGGTTCCATCACCCTCCCGAAGGCGGACTTCACGGTTCCCCCTTCTGGGATGTGCAAGTTGCATATGATTACGCCCCGCCGCTCCTCTTGAACATGAAACATTGGGCTCCCAGCTTTGCCAGCATCCCCCCCCGCCCGCGTCTCTTCTGCAAAAAACGATGCGCGCACACCCGTTGATCAACATACAGTACGTTTCAGTCTTCATTTGGCGACACTGACAAAATGCACGCACGCAGGCCGTAATCATCCAAAATAAAAGATTTCGCAGGGATTGTATCATCGAGTGCGACAAAAAATGCGTTGCAACATAACGTTCCGAAAAAAGGCTTGCACGCGCGCTCTGTCGAGTTCTTAACAAAACCCTTGGTTGTCCAGCATGTTCATACAATTATTTAATCGCTTCGCTCATTCCGCCGGCCCATACAGTCTCATGTCTGCCGTTTGCCCGAGGGCCTGGTGTCAATGCGGCGCTTTGGGGGTTCCTGGGGCCGCTTGGGGGACTCCTGGGGCGCTCGGGGGGGCATTTGGGGGGCCTCCTGGGGCCGCTTGGGGGACTCTTGGGGGCCTCCTGAGGGCCCCGTGGGGGCCTCTTGGGGCCTCTTAGGGGCCTCGTAGGGGCTTCTTAGGGCCGAGGGCTCGAAATGTTGTTTCGTGTTCCCTCTCTGGGGCCCCTTTGGGGGCGTTCTTGGGGCCCTCTTGGACCGTTTTGGAGGCTTCTTGGGCCGTCTTCGAGCCCTCTTGGGCCATCTTGGGGCCCTCTTGGGTGCCTCTTGGGCCCTCTTGGGGCGATCTTGGGGGCCTCTTGGGCCGTCTTGGGGCGTCGGGAAGCCGAAAAGGTGGAAGCTCCAAAATCTCTCAAAAACCTATGGAAAAACAATGATTTTTGCCTCCGGGGGCCCTATTGGGAGTGCTCTTGGAGGCCTCTTGGGGCGTCTGGGGGCTATCTTGGGCGTCTTGGAGCGATCTTGTGGCATGTCGGACCCCTCGTGTACCATCTTGGGGGCCTCTTGGGGGCCTCTTGGCCTTTCTTGGGGCTCTCGGGGACGTCTCGGAGCCCTGTTGGTGCGCTCATGGAGCGCTCGGGGGGACCCGGCCGGGACCCGGCCGGGACCCGGCCGGGACCCGGCCGGGACCCGGCCGGGGACCGGCCGGGACCTGGTCGGGGTACTTTTCGTCCGGGGACCCCCAGGGGCCGCCCCGCGCGCGCGAACTAGAAAATTGTTAACCAGTTACCGGAGATCTTAGCACGCCTCTGGCCCGTTGGGCCGGCGAATATCACACGTGCGTCTCTCGCGCGAATGTCGGAATCATTCGAACGCCGTTTTCGAACGCCCATGCGCGCGTGCGGGGGGGGGGGGGGGGGCACGGCCCCTGTATAATAACACCACGCAGGCCATTCGCGCCCGTCGGCCGCCCGCGCGCACGTCGAAATTCTTGTTCCCAGCCTTCATCGCCGACGCGTGGACACCATCCCCGTCGTCGTCGTCGCGATCGGCATCGGCGCCGCCGTTGGCCTTGCTGTCGTCGTCGCCACCGCCATCACAAGCATCGCTACGAGCATGAACTCATATGGTTCCGCAACAATCCGTAGCCGTTTCGGCTCAAGGCCATGAGACCCCAGACGACCGCGAGTCTCTCGAGGCGATCGAGCGCGAGGGACGTCTCCTTGCGCCAAATTCCTTCCACGATTTAGCCCCCACGCCTCTCGCCGGCGCCCGCGTTCCCCGCGCGTCGCACGCCGGCGGGGGAAATGCCATGTGGGCGCGGCCCCCCGCGCGTCGCGCGCCCACATTCCCCGCGCGTCGCGCGCGGCGGACGGGAAGAGCGGGCGGCCACGGGCGGCAACGGCACCCCATCGCCGGAGCCCTCGCGATCGGGGAGGGAGGAGAGGGAGGAGAACCGCAGCAGGAGTCAGGGCAACGGTGCTGGTGCCCATGGTGCGCCTGTTCCGTTCCCAGGAGGCGGTGGCCCCCTGGGCCCGTCGTGAGCGCGGCGGCCCTGCCGCTGTCTCCATCGCCGCCCCCTGCGGCGGTCGCCGGCGCCGCGCTCCTGCTTCTCGGCCTGCTGCCGCGGCAGGCAACCCCGCCGCGCGCTCGGAGCTGGCGGGGGTGCCGACGGGGGCCGCGCAAGATTCCATCGCTAAGGCGGCCCACGCGGCCGACCAGCAGCGCGCGACCTCCATCGCCAACGCCACCGCGGAGGCCCTCGGGCTCTGCGGCGAGCGCCAGGCCGCCAAGAATGCCCGGGCCGCGGCGTCTCCCACCAGCGCGAGCGCGAAGAAATGCGCAAGTCCATCGCCGGCCTGGAGCGCGCGACGCGGACGCGTCCACATTCGTCGCCTCGGCCATGGAGGCGGCCACCTCGAGGGCGGCGCTGGCCAGCGCGCGCCCGTGGCTGGAGGACGCCTGGCTCGAGGCTTCCCAGCGGGCGCTACGGGGCGCCTCTCCAGGCCGGCGACGCATCATGCGGATGCGCGGCGGCGAGGGCCCAGCAGCGCGTCGGGTCGTCGGCGCCTTCGAGGAGCTCAGTGAGGACGGCGAGTGGCGCCGTTTCACTGCGGCCTCCATCGAGGATGGAGCAGCTGCCCCAATCTTCGTCGGGCTCGACAAGTCCCCGCAGGCCATCGGACGGGAGATGCAGACGAAGCGCCTGCTGGAGCTGGTTCGCTCCTCCGGCGCTGGAGGCCGCCGGCGCGCCGACCGCCGCGCGGGCGTCGTCGGCGACGGCGCCGAGCCCGTCGCCGAAGTTCTGGTCGGCGACGCCGCGGAGGACCCTGCAGTTTTGGAGTGGAAATATTGCGCTGTTCATGATTGGACTACATCAAGCGATCTTGCAAAACGATCCTTGGTGGCGCGGAGCGGGCCCAGAGGGCGATCTAGCATTCGCTTCGCGCCCTGGCGCGACATTGGCGAGTTAGACGACCGGCGCGGCTTCCGGATCCCGGAACGCCCGCGCAATTCCTCATCGCGGACTTCCTACTAGAGACCGCAAGCACAACTCTCGCGCCCCACACTTGCCGCAGCAGACTGCGACGCGCGCGCGGGCAGTGCACGGCGCTGACTTCGAACCCCAGCTAATGCTTCACCGCCGTCACGTCCAGACCCCTGAGTTCGCGAACATTGGCAGCAGGCGGGGCGCGGGCGGGACCGCCGCCCTCCTTCCTGGACGTTCCGCTTCTGTTGACGCCCCATCGCTTTCACCGCGAGGTCCCGGTCGCTGGTCGCGCTCAGCGGCTGCGAGTTCCTGGGCCCTTCACGGATCTGCTTTCGCCGTCGCCCACCATCTACAACGCGCGCAACTACGGGGCTCTCCAGCGAGGACATGTCCGCAGTAGAGAGCAGGGTGCGCGCGGACATCGCGATGGCCCAGCTGGCGCCGACGACGGTCTCCATCCTGCTTCAAGGGGACTGCGACGTCTTCGCGGCGCCGCCCCTGCCCGCCGACACCCCGTTCATCAACGAAGGCTTCGCGCAGCTGGGTGCGGCCCCGCGGCCGCTCGAGCGTCGGCGCGAGGTGCTCTTCTCCGACTTCGCCGAGCTCGACCGCGAGCTACCCGCGCACTTCTCGGCCCGGGAGAGCGCCGACGAAGCTCGCGCTGGTTGGCGGACATTCGCGGCTCTTCCGCCGCGGCTAGCCATCCAGTGGCACATCGCGGCCACCACGCGCGAACTGCCAGAATGGTCACGCGAGCTCGGGATCAGCGACCGCGCGCCGCTCGTCGCCACCTCCGCTTGCCGGCCCCCGCTGAGCGGCGACGCTCAGCGGATCCCCCGATGCATTTTCAAGAACCCTGCCTACGCACAGCAGTGCCAGTTGCTGGCGCAGCACGCGCGCCAGTCGACGCCACGCCTTTGCCGGCGCGCCTGGA
>CAUYUJ010014578.1:0-50000 GCA_963575745.1 Prorocentrum cordatum | reverse complement strand
TGCCAGTCTTCTTGGAAGAGGGGGTCGAAGAGTCGAGGATCCTGTCCCGGGCCTCGTGGCGGGAACCTCGAAAAACCAGGCAGCAAGGGAGGGACTTCTATTCTCCGAGGGTGAGGACTGTCTCGAGGGTGTCCCCCGACCACGGCTTCCAACGCCTTGAGCCCGCAGCGGATCAGGACCTGGCGAATGGGGAAACGCCGTCACGTGTCTTGAAACGGAGGTGATGGATAGCCAGGGTGCCAAAGAGCCGAGAGCCTTGTCGCGCGGCGCGCGTTCACTTGTGAGCTTTGTGTCCGCCCGACCGATATGTGCGAGCGCCAGGTCTGCGAACAAGAACAACCTGCAGGCATACAGCGTCGCTGCTCCAACTTTTCGGAGGGGCGCGTCAATAGTTCTGATGCGGCGATGTGCTTAAATGTCGTCCCCCATCTGGCGGCCGAAGCTTTCGCATTGCAGTGATCGAAAGGTGAGGAAGGGGAGGAGGAGGAGGAGGAGGAGGAGGAGGAGGAGGAGGAAAAGGAGGAGGAGGACGACGACGAGCACCAGCAGAACAAGCAAAGGGAGGAGGGCAGTTCGGAGGAAGTGTTGGCCAACGGCCTTCCTCCCTCTACCCACCTCCTCCATGATTACTCCTTCCTTTGCTCTTCGAGGCAAGTCATGCTGATGCCGGCGGCCTTGTGGCAAGTGGGGACGAGGAGGGGAAGGATCGGGAGACACAGGGGCGCGGCATCTCACAAAGCCTCGCAGTATCCATCCTGTTTGGTCCTCCTCTTCTTCCTCCTCCTCCTCCTCTTCCCCCTCCTCCTCCTCCTCCTCTTCCTCCTCTTCCTCCTCCTCATCCTCCTCCTCCTCTTCTCTCTCCTCCTTCTCCTCCTCCTCCTCGGGGACTCTTCCACACGCTGTGCCCCCTCCTTGTCCTCCTCGTCCTCCTCCTCCTCCTCCACCTCCTCCTCCTGCTCCTCTCATACCTCCTCCTCCACCTCCTACTGTTCCTCCTCCTCCTCCTCCTCCTCCTCCTCCTCCTCCTCCGCCGCATCATCCTTATCATCATCAGTGTCATCATCATCAGCATCGGCATCAGCTTCAACATCAGCATCATCATCGTTATCAGCATCATCAGCAGCAGCAACATCGGCATCATTAACATCATCAGCATCGGCATGGACATCATCATCAGCATCATCAGCAGCATCAGCATCATCACCATCGCCATCACAATCACCATCATCATCATCACCATCATCAGCATCATCGTCATCATAATCAGCAGCAGCATCATCATCACCATCACCATCATCACCATCCTCATTATCATACTCATCCTCCTCATCGTCATCATCCTCCGCGTCCTCTTCATCCTCCTCCTGGTGTCGGGATCTGTGGCTTCGATGTTAATGCGCTCTCTCTCTCTCTCTGCTCTGTGGCACAAGCTGTTGTTTCTCGACTGTGCGCCTCCTGTGTCAGTTCTACACTGGCGGCGGGCAAGTGCGTGGTCTCAGAAACGCTCGCTTGTCCTTGCCAAAGTCTGGGATTCAAGGTCGTCTTTATGTTTGGAGCTTGATATCGCAAGGTTTGCGCCCGAAGCGCGGTGGAGTAACGCTTTCCGTCGGCCCGCGGTGTGACAATACGGAGGAGGAGGAGGAGGAGGAGGAGGAGGCCCCTTTTTTTCAGGGGAGGAGGAAGACATTCGCCAGCTGAGTTCAGTGTCGAAGACACTTTGGCTCTTGGAGGCGGCGAGCAGCGGTCATGCCCGCGCGTCTGCCTCTGCTTCTGCTGGTCCAGAGTCGGTGTCCGACTGGTTTGACTTGACCAAACAGGCCCCTCGGTGAACTCGCCCACCACTTTGGGAGTTTGGGGCAGCTTCGTGCCGCGCAGGCAAAAAATCCTCCTCATCCTCCTTTTATTCCTCCTCATCTTCTTCCTCCTCATACTTCTACTCATACTTCTACTTCTACTCCTACTCCTACTCCCACTCCCACTTCCACTCCTACTCCTACTCCTACTCCTCCTCTTCCTCATTCTCATTCTCCTCCTCCTCCTCCTCCTCGTCCTCCTCCTCCTCGTCCTCCTCCTCCTTTTCCTCCTCCTCCTCCTCCTCCTCCTCCTCCTCCTCCTCTCCCCACCTCCTCCTTCCTTCTCAGTATCATTATCCTCCCCCTCCTCTTGCAGCCCCAGGGGTCCCGAGTCCGCGGGGACCCCCCGGGAGAGGGGGCGACGCGCCGAGCGCGCCGCAGCTGCCCGGCGCGTCGCCGCCCCTGCAGCCCCGGGCGGTGCCTCGGAGGTGGCGGCCGCGCCGCCTCCGCCGACGCCGCCACGCGGCGCCGCCGCTGCTGCCGCCGCCGCGCGCGGCGCCCCCCCGCCGCCCCAGCTGCGCGCCGCGCTCGCGGCCGCCCAGCAGCGCCGCGCCGCCGCCGTGCCTGCTCCTCTTGACCACAGCTCCACGCCGACTTGGCAGGTGCCCCGTCCTGGCCCCCAAGCCGCAGCCGCACCGCCGCCGCCCTGCCGTCCCCGGCGCGCGCCCCGCGCCCGCGGCGAAGGGCCCGAGAGCCCCCGCTGCCAGCGGCCTGCCCGCCAGCCACTGCTTAGCGCGCACCCCGGCAGCTTGCCGCCTGGCGCAGCCAGGCGAGCTACCCAACTCAGCTCGCGCGCGCGCGGCGGGCCGCCCGTTCGGCGCAGCCTGCCCCGCGGCGCGAAGCACCATTCGCGCATAGGCGAGCGGAGCGGAAGGCCTCCGCGCTTCTGCGCTGCAGCGTCGCCGCAAAGCTCTGGCGAGCCGCCGCCAGCACGGTGGCGTCGCCGCGTGCCCAAGTGCGGAGGAGCGGCTGCGCCTCCGTCCATGCACGCCCCAGGGCCTCCAGTGCGAAAACCGTGAGAGCTGGACCGGGGTAGCACCGGCGCTTGCGTTCCTCCGCGACCGCCACGGCAGCGCCGTCCCCCATACCGCGCGGCCTCGTCCCGCCAGCGTGTCCGCGCCGAGGGCGGCGTCCGTGACCACCACGTCGACGTAAGCCGCGCAGTCGCGGCGCCGGCGTAGGCCTCATCGAGGCGAGTTGTCTCGACGGAGCCGTCTGCGCGCCGCCAGTCCCAGGTGGGCACGAACTATTCCGTGTCCACGCCCGTCGCGCCACGGGCGCACAGCCAGCTGGCCATCCAGTCCTTGACGCCGTCGTGGCATAGGGTTGTGCCGCCGCCGACGTGGCAGCTCAGGCAGTGCCCCGACGTCGCGGCCAAGCGACCCCGCAGCGCGCGCCGTCCTCCGGGCGTCGGAGGCAGGTGGCGTTGGCGGCCGTGGGCACGGGCCGCTGCGCAGCGCCAGGGCTGGGAGGAAGTGCGCGTCCGCCATCACGTGGTCCTCCGTCGGCGGCAGAAGCCAGCTCCCCGCGCCCTTTCCGCTGGCCGAGCGGGGCTGCGCTGCCCAGTCCAGCGGCAAGGCGCCCAGGAGCCGCTGCCGTTGCGCGTGCTGCTCTGGCGCCGCGAGGGCCCGCTGCGCCTTGGCCCTCGGCCCCGCGGCGGCGCGGAACCAACCCGTGCCGCGCACCAGGGCCGCGCGGCCCCCGCCCCCCGTCCTTGGCCTCCCCCACGCCGTCGGGCTAGTCTGCTGGAAGGCCGCAAGGTCAGGTAGCCCGAGCTCCCTGCAGACGCCGGCCAGGCAAGCCTGCCAGGCCCCCACGCAAGGCCAGCAGCCTGCGGTGCGCGAGGCCCAGGAGCCCGAGCCCCCGGCGGCGACGGGCAGGAGGGCCCCCCCTCGCTCCTCCTCTCTTGCCCCCTCCCTATCGTTCCTCCTCCCTCTTCCGTCCTCCCTCGCGCGAGGAGTGACCCCCTGTTCTGGGGCGCGGACGACCCCTGCGTCCTGCCGTTCCTGCCGCCGGCGGCCGCCGCCCGAGGCCGAGGCCGCGGGGGCAGAATGCGAAGGCGAGGGCGAGCGGCGCCAGCCCAGGGGGCATTTCGACCCGGCCGGTCCGATGTCCGATTCGATGTCGGATGATAGCGGTGTCGGGCGGTGCGTGGTGGGGGCGCGATCTTTTGGGCGGGCGAAGCCAGTTGCACTTCTTGTGCCCTACAGTCACCCTGAAGGGGGCCCCATGGGGCCCAAGAGGGGCACGAAAAGTATACGTTTCCCCCCCCCCCCCCGCATCAGTCGCCCCCCTCATTAAGCAACGCCAGATCGGTGGCATCGGCCGGCCCGACGCCGTGACGATCCGACGATGTCGGTGGGTTCGACGCGGCCGATCCGATTCGATTCCGAAATCCCGACGATCTGATGCGGCCCGAGGCCTGCGAGGCGCCGTAGCCGTGACGATGCGGCCCCATTCGATTCAGAGTCGGATCGGACCTGGTTTCCCGATTCGATGTTGGCTGGTCTTGCCCAGACCTCCCCCGGCCCATGCCCCCCTCATCGCGTCGTGAAGCGCTACAGTCAACGCGCATAGTAAGGACGCGCGCCTTCTCCAGGGTACCCTTGTGCCCGTGCCTCTGCGGCCCGTCCTCTGCCGCTCCCGCTGGCCAACCTCTCAGGATACCCTTGGGGTTTGGTCGCCCGCCGCCCAAAAAGTCCCAACTTCGGCCTTCAAGGGTCTTGCGTCCTTGCCACCCGTCCTTATTACACGCTTTCGTTGTACAGACAGAAGTCAGGAGGGGAAAAAGCACACAGACACAATTCATCGTCCATTCCCAGGAGAATAGGGGAAAATATGGCAAGCGGGGGGGAAGACGAAAACCCAGAAAATATTGGAAAATATTGGGAACCCTCTTCTATGTGTCTATTTATTTGTGTGTCCCTGGGCCCCTTCAAGAAGGTTTTGGTATCCGTTTGCCTCCGGGCCCCGTGCTGGGCCTGGCGGCCGTCCAGTGAGACGGCTCACGGCGAGAAGCAGGTTTTGCAGAGGTGGGGATCTACAGGCGGCTCGGATTGGTAGGTCGACCCAGCTGAATCAAGGGTACCCTTGTGTCCTGCGTCTCGCGGCCCATGCCTCCTACATTCCTATGGCAATGTGGCCCTCGAAAGGGTCTTGTGTCCTCTCGCGTGTCCTGTCCAATCAAATCCGACTGTATCCGCAACCGCCGCGTAGGGGATCGGTCTTCGCAGACCTCCACAAGCGGTAGATCTGGTCGAAGGAGAACAAATGGCACAAACATAAATGTGTCGACGTTCCGCGCGGATTTCTTGAGAGCGTTCTGAAGGCAGACCCGCGTTCAACAGGCAATACGATCGTGAAGAGAGAGCTTCCGCCAGGAGGCGCCGCCGTCATTTTGTGGGAGAGCCCTGAAGGAGCGTTCTTGTGGAGGCGGACTTGCCGTGAAACAAATACTCATACTGAGTATAAGCATTCCTTAGAAAAGGCAGATCTTCAGAGGAGCAAGAAGTCATGATAACACCACGGTCCAGGAACTCCAGACCTTCCTGTTGCCCCGCGCGGGTTTCACAGACGAGGGCCGCCAGATAACCCTTGGAGATCACGGTACGCGTACTCAGCCAATCGTTCGGGGTTCGCGTAACGGGGGCCAGCGCTACAGGGGGTCAGCCGACCCCCTCTGCCCGACCCGGCTTTGGGAGCCACGTGGCGCCGATTCCCCTCTCTCCGCCCTCCGCTGACCCGGGGCCGGAAGCTACTGAGCGGCCGGCCGGGCTGCGCGACAGGGCGGTGGCCGACCCTGGAGTGCTGACCGGGGCTGCAGTCGGCCCGAGGTGTAAGATCGAGGTCGGTTCGGGGAGGGTGCTTTGATGTTCTCCGTGTGTGTTGGATGTTCTCGCGCCTCCTGGGGCGGGTGCCCTCGGATGTTGTGTGCGTGTTTTGGCTGGCGGAGGGTCCCATGTTCTTGAAGGATGTCTCTCTGTCCTACAACCCTGGTCAAAATTAACCTCGAACATGTCTTACGTGGCTGAACTGTCTGCGGGGAGATACTGGACAGAGTAGCGATGACTGCGAGGTACTTGTATGCGCCGACCCTCCTATGTCGGTCATCATCGACCTTCCGAGCCGTTCCCGGTCAGAATTTTTTTGCCCCGGCCCCGACATTGGAGAGGCGCGCTTATCGACATTGAGAGGCGCGCCGACATCGCAGGGGCGTGGTCGCCATCTTTGAGGTTAATTTTGACGAGGGTGGTATTGGGGAAACGTAAGTCTCGAGTAAACCGGAACTCGTGTTTGCCGACTTTTTTGTTGACGAGCGCGTCCTGGATTTTGACGGTCCCGTTTTCGTGGGATGTTTGCAGCGGGAGCCCGCGTCAAATTTCAGATTAGGTCTCGTCATTCTTATGATGGTCCCCGTCAGGCCAACCCGAGTCCCCCGTACCCGAGTCTTTCGTCTCCCCGATAGTAGGTCCGACGGTTAGTTGGGTCAGTGCGTCCCCGAATCGCATCGTCTCGTTGTTCTCATCCGAGACCTGCCCTCCAGAAAGACGTCCCCCTTTCGGACCGCCCCTGCTCCTGGAAAGGCGCCGTCGTGATCTGCCCGGGGGGGAACTACATGTATCTCCAGCCGCGGGAGGCGGCGCCCGTCTCGGCCTCCTCCTCACCCGCGTGCGGTGATCGACTAGACGTAAGAGTGACTTTTCGCCGGAGTGACCTCTGGTGCGGGCACAGATGGGCCCTCAGATGGCTGAAAACGAAGCGGTAGCAGCGGCTTGCGCGCCCAGGTTTGGTCTCCCCGCGGCCACCAAAAAGCCGCGCACCAAAGGTCACTCTTACACAGGGTCACTCTTGCGTGTAGCCGATCCCCCCCCCCGCGAGCGGCGAGCGTATCCATATCCACGTCTGCGCGGTCTGGATTCCAGGGGGTTCCAGGGCGCGATCGTCGTCGTCGTCGTCGTCGTCCTCGTCGTCGTCGTCGTCGTCGTCGTCGTCCAGGGGGGTCCAGGGCGCGATCGTCGTCGTCGTCGTCGTCGTCGTCGTCGTCGTCGTCGTCGTCGTCGTCGTCGATCCTTTGGGTACGTTCCTTTCGGGGCATCCGCGAAGGAATGCCCGGTATCAATGGGGTCGCGGCCCAGGCGGCCGGCCCGCGATGCAGTTCGTGTGGGTGTGTTCCCCGCCCGCCGCCCTCCCCGAGGGGCGAGGGCTTCGACGCCTCTGCGAGCTCCTGGCCCCCCTTGGGTGCCCCGAGGGTCACTGGGTCCGCACCTCAGAGGAGGGAAAGGGTACCTGTACCCCTAATTGAGGATGACGATGAATAAATGACCGGGGGTCGTGTTCACGCGGCGGCGCCCTGGATGACGATTAGAAAAAACCGGCCGCGGGCTGGAAAACTATTTCTTTTCATCGTTCTCCTCCAGTCAGAAACTTGTGCAGAAATAGCAGGAAACTATTTTTTAATCGTTCCCCCCCCCCCCCCCCATTTTTTATTAATCGTCATCCCGCATTACCCTTCCCTGGTGTTCCCAGGCGAAAGCGTGCAGTGCAGCGGGGGACGCCTCCTCGGCAGCATCCGGGCAGAGGTGGCGCCCGCGCCCGCGCCCGGCTGCGGGCCCCCCCCCTTGGCCACGGCTGGACGAGGCTGGAAAATCTGTTTGGCATGGTCCACGGGTAGATTGCGAGGGCCTTACGGCAGATGCCGCCGACCCTGGAGACGACCCTGTCGTCTGGGCGCGCCAGCCCTCGCGGATCGGACGGTGGCTGCGAGGCGCTGTCGGACGTCGGAGGCGTTGAAAGCGCGCTTGCCGCGCTCGGGAAAGTGTCCCTCCTCCGTTCTGTGATGGGGAGGAGGAGGAGGAACAGGCGGAGGAGGAGGACAAGGTCGAAGAGCCACGGCTGGACGAGGCTGGAAAACCTTTTTGGCATGGTCCATGGGTAGATTTTGCATAATTAGATTTAAGTCGGGCGTGTCCCTCTACAGGAGAATATTCAAAAATAGTCGCAAAACAGTTAGGGGACGATTGTTTGGATGTTTTGCTATATGTGAATATTGTGAGGGTATTTTCGATGTTTCCTTCAAAATCCGCCTGTAGGGGGGCGTGTTCCTCTACAGGAGAATATTCCATTCGCCTGGCGAAAGACCCAACCATACGCAGCTGTGAGTACCGCAGTCGTGACTATCATGTTCGATGGGGCTCCCTGTGGGGCCACGATCCTCGTGAGGGGTGCGCCGACCTGGCCCGAGGCCGCCATGCGAACTCTCCCACTGGGGCCTCCGGTGGGGCTCCCCATGGGGCCACGATCCTCTTGAGGGGTTCGCCGACCTGGCCCGAAGCCGCCATGCGAACTTTCCCACTGGGGCCTTCGGTGGGGCTCCCCATGGGGCCACGATCCTCGCGAGGGGTGCGCCGAACTGGCCCGAGGCCGCCATGCGAACTTTCCCACTGGGGCTTTCCCTATGGGGCCACGAAACGTGTGAGGGGTCTGCCGAAATGGGTGCGGTGCGGGGAGGAGGGAGGAGGAGGCGGGAGGGACGCGGGGCGCTGTCTCTTCAGAACGAGGACCCAACACCACAGGGAGGTTGGGAAAAAAAAATTGAATAAAAAAACCAGGTACGATTTTTGCATGTTTTATGGGGCGGGCGGTGGAGGGAGGAGGAGGAGGAGGAGGAGGAGGAGGAGGCGGAGGCGGAGGAGGAGGAGGAGGAGGAGGAGGAGGAAAAGGTCCATGGATATCTTGCATGAGCAGGTTTTGATCCGGGGGCGCGAAGACAGCCCGCGCTTCGCGCCTCGCTGCCCGGGTGGCAACAGGTGGCCTGCTCCCGCTCGGTTGCGCGAGGGCGCGCGCGTCGTGCACGGTGGGGCGCGACCTGGGATGGTAGGTTCGGGGAAACGTAGGTCGCGGGTTCCTGGAGGGGGCGGGTCCCCAAGGGAACGAGCCCAGTTGGATGCCCACATTTCCTTTCTGCAGGGGCTGGTCGAAGCGGTTTTCCTCCCAGCCCCACCTCTGCCCCTACCCCACCTTTAAATCCCCCAGGTAAGACTCGAATTCTCTACGCTTCGCGTATCCCCACCAGCCCATCTCACAGCAGCAACTCTTGCGAAGCATGCCGACAGTCGTGTTTTGCAGGCGTATGTCCGCTTGGCCCCGCATATCTCCCCTGTTCCTCCTTCCTCCCGCCTCCTTGTACATCCTCCTTGTGGGGGGAGCGGGAGAAGGACGAGGCGGAGGAGGAGGGAGAGAAAGCGCTCCTCGTGATTTGAGTCGTTTGGGGTTTCTCGTCCTGGTGTGAGTCGTTCGGGCCCTTCTTCCTGGTGTGAGTCGTTCGGGCTCTTCGTGGTGTGAGTCGTTCGGGCTCTTCGTCCTGGTGTGAGTCGTTCGGGCTTCTCGTGGTGTGAGTTGTTCGGGCCCCTCATCCTGGTGTGAGTCGTTCGGGCCCCTCCTCCTGGTGTGACTCGTTCGGGCTCCTCGTGGTGTGAGTCGTTCGGGGCCCGCGTCGTGGTGTGAGTCGTTCGGGCTCCTCGTGGTGTGAGTCGTTCGGGCGCCTCGTCCTGGTGTGAGTCGTTCGGGCCCCTCCTTGTGGTGTGAGTCGTTCGGGCTCTTCGTGGTGTGAGTCGTTCGGGCCCCTCGTCCTGGTGTGAGTCGTTCGGGCTCCTCGTGGGGCCTCTTGGGGGCCTCTTGGAGCCTCTTGGGGCCTCTTGGGGGCCTCTTGGGGGCCTCTTGGGGGCCTCTTGGGGCCTCTTGGGGGCCTCTGGGGCCTCTTGGGGGCCTCTTGCCTCTTGGGGCCTCTTGGGGGCCTCTTGGGGGCCTCTTGGGGGCCTCTTGGAGGCCTCTTGGGAGGCTCCTGGGGGCCTCTTGGGGCCATCTTGGGGCCTCTTGCGACCTCCTCAGAAGCGCAAAGGAGCGCTGCCCCTGAGAAGGACAAAAGGAGCCCAAAACCTTCGTAAAATCAATGATTTTGCTATGAAGGAAGATGAGCGCGGCCCCCTCAGGAGGCCAAAATGGGGTCGGGACATGGGGCGGGCGGTGGAGGGAGGAGGAGGAGGAGGAGGAGGAGGAGGAGGAGGAGGAGGAGGAGGAGGAGGAGGAGGAGGAGGAGGAGGAGGAGAAGGTCCATGGATATCTTGCATGAGCAGGTTTTGATCCGGGGGCGCGAAGACAGCCCGCGCTTCGCGCCTCGCTGCCCGGGTGGCAACAGGTGGCCTGCTCCCGCTCGGTTGCGCGAGGGCGCGCGCGTCGTGCACGGTGGGGCGCGACCTGGGATGGTAGGCTCGGGGAAACGTAGGTCGCGGGTTCCTGGAGGGGGCGGGTCCCCAAGGGAACGAGCCCAGTTGGATGCCCACATTTCCTTTTCTGCAGGGGCTGCTCGAAGCGGTTTTCCTCCCAGCCCCACCTCTGCCCCTACCCCACCTTTACATCCCCCCAGGTAAGACTCGAATTCGCCGGAACTCGGGGTTGCCGACGCTTTCTGATGTGCCCGTCCTGAGCTGTGATGGCCCTTGCTCCGTAGAGCGTCTGCAGCGGGAGCTCGCGTCGAATTTCAGATTGGGTATCGTCATTTTCCTGATGGCCCCATCAGTCCAACCCGAGTCCCTCGAGCCCGCGTCTTACGTCTCCCCGGTAGATGACCGAGGAAGAGCGGGTCCCCGCAGTTGCCATTTCGCCCGTAGCCAGTTCGGCTCAAGGCAGTTCGAGCCGTTTTGGCGCAAGTTGGTTTTGCTGATTTCTCTTCGCAGTCGAATTGTACAGGGTCCGGCTTGAAAAAGGAACATTTACTTTTCAAAAGGGGCTCAGTTTCTTTGGTTTGCATGCGTTCCGCTACCTTTTTGGCGGCGAGCCCTCCTGGTGTTCCTTCGGGTTTCCTAGATTCACTTGGGAAAAAAGGGGCTTCGTTCGTTATTAGTCGTTCCTTAGGTCAGGCCGAATAGTGTAGACGGATGTTCTGCCTGAGTTACCGGGTGTGTGGTATCCGGGCACACCCAGGCGCCGGCGGCAAATCCACCACCGTGCCAGCGAAGCACTCTGTGCGTGGCGATCTTTCGAGCACCGCCCAGAAGGCCGTCAAGTGTCGGGGGACTTCCGAGCCTTCTGAGAAGGCTTTCTCCTTCTCGCTTCCCCCCCCTCGCTCGCCGCCAATCATTGGCCTCGCTCCACCTCCCCTCGCCTTGTATGCTGATGCTGCTTCTAAAGCGTAGCATGCTGCTGGGTGCGAGCTCCGGTTTCGAGGGCGGGCTCCCGCCCGTGCGCTGGTGCGCGGGTGCTTCCTGGTGCCAACCCGCTCAGCCCCGGCCCTTTCGTCCGGGCATCCCATCGCCTCCACGCAACCGAGTGGCCCTTCGCCGGAGTTGCCTCGTTCGTGCGGGCCCACTTGAGCGAGGTGTGGCAACAACGGCCGGCGCGCCTGGTGTTGGCCTCCCTCGCGGCCCCCCGAAAGCCGCGCACCAAAAGTCACTCCTGGTTGTGGTCACTCTTGCGCGTAGCCTTCGGTGCTTCCTGCAGCGACGTGCACTCCTCCTCCCCCTTTGCAGAAGAACACGATTAGTAATTCTAAAAAGCATAAGAATCATAGTAATGATATCAATAACAGCCATGTAATAATAATAATAATAATAAGAAGAAGAAGAAGAAGAAGAAGAAGAAAAAGAAACAAATAATAATAATAATAAGTATAATAATAATAATAAGAAGAATAGTAATAATAATAATAATAAGAAGAATAATAATAATAATGTAAGAAAGCATTTGAGTGAACATGAACGTTCGGATCTCTGCGAAGAGTTATCGGGTCGGCGCTAAACCTCCCTCTCTTCCCCGCGGTGCGCGCCAGAGGCGGCGCCGGCGGCGCCGGACCTCCCTCTCTTCCGCGCGGTGCGCGCCGAAGGCGGCGCCGCAGACGCCGCCAGGGGGGGTCCAGCGCCGACCCACGAAAGCAGCGCAGGTCACCGAACGTTTATGCCTATGCAGATCTGTCCTCCTCTGCAATGGGCGCACCACATATGAAATCGGCCCGCCAGCAGGCGCCCGGCGGAAACGTCTGATGCCGCAATGGCCCCAGGGACCCACAGAAGTTCTGGGCCACCTTGGGATCCTCAAAGATCGACGGGCAATGTGCCCCAAGATTTTGTGCAGCAAGATGTCTCATCATACGTGTCTGCTGTACGCTTCCCCCCCCCTCCCGCGCGGAGCGTGCCAGGGGCGGTGCCGGAAGCCCCGCCAGGGGGGTCCAGTGCCGACCCAACAGATCCGCGCGGACTTCCGAGCGCCTGTGATCATGCCGTTCTGCGCTCTTCGACGTCTAGGATGGAGCTGTCTCCGAGGGGAGGAGAGGGAACAGTGCACGTCGCCAAGAGTCTGTAGCTATGCCGACATGTCTTTCTCTCAGACGGTCGGACCGAGGCATCGGGTCGAGGTCGTTCCGGGGAGGGTGCCCACATGTTCTTCGTGCTTGTTGGATGCTGTTGTGCATCCTGGGGAGGGTGCCCTTGAACGTTCTCTTGCTTTTGGCCGGCGGAGGGTCTCGTGTTCTCGAGGGATGTTCTTCTGGCCCAGGTCCGACTGCACCCCTTTTCAGCCACGCGCAGAGGGGGGTGTGGGGAGGGGGGGGGGCGTCTTAGAGGCACCCCTGCTCCTTAGAAGGCGCGGGCCTTGTCTGTAGATGTAAGGCCGGCGCCTTTTCTAAGAAGCGACCTCTGTCTAAGAAGTCCCCCCCCCTGCCTCCGACCCCCTGTCTCCGAGAGTCCACCTCGCCCTGCTGTCAAGTCCCCTGCGGGATGTTCCTCCGAACCTGGAGCAGATCGGGGTAGTCTAGCCGATCAGAGGTTCTTCGGAGCGCGTGCCCTGTCTTGCCTTGTCCCCCCCCCCCCTTTTGTTTGCGCGCCGCCAGCCTCCAGGCTGCGCCGATCGCCCGATTCTTCGCCGAGCGCCTGGGCGTGCCCGCCCTCGTGCTGAAGTACCGCCTGCTCCCGGGCGCCGGCCTCCGCGAGGCCGCGGGGGGCCGCCGCCGCGCGCGGCCGCCGCCGCGCCGTCGCCGAGGGTCGCAGAGCCGGGAGGCGCCAGGCCAGATTTAGGCCGGGCGTATCCCTCGACAGGAGGAAGTTTCAGAAGCAGTCAAGAAAAGAAGTCTGGGGACGATCTTTCTGCTGGTCTTGGCCATGTGGAGGTATTTTGGGACTATTTCTGGCTTTTCTTCTAGAAGCCGCCTGCAGGGAGGCACGCCCGACCTACGGCCAGATCGGGGGCGACGTGAGGTCAGGAGCGAAAAAAGGACGTACACGTACATGAGTCCACGTTGGTTTCGAGAGTGCGCATTGCGCGAACGTTCGTATCGTTCACGTACACGGTTGGGCGCACACGTCCTCTGCGCGCTCCCTACATGATGGGGGGGGAAGAGGCTCAGTGGGGATGTACGGGCCCCCAGCCACCCACTCATGGCCGACGGGGGCCCCATGGCCCACCCCGCCCAGGAGCGTGCGCTTTCGCTGGCGGGGGGCCCCGCGCTGATCTGCCGGCGACTCATCACCGATTCCAGGTCGACGTTTCCCCCCGCTGAGCGTCCTCCTTCCTCCTCCTCCTCCTCCTCCTCCTCCTCCTGCCTCCTCCTCCTCCTCCTCCTCCTCCTCCTCCTCCTCCTCCTCCTCCTCCTGCCTCCTCCTCCTCCTCCTCCTCCTCCTCCTCCTCCTCCTCCTCCTCCTCCTCCTCCTGCCTCCTCCTCCTCCCTCCTCCTTCCTCCTCCTCCTTCCTCCTCCTGCCTCCTCCTGCCTCCTGCCTCCTCCAGGTCCCCCCCCCCCTCGCCGCCTCTCACCGGAGGGGGAGTGCAGTCGGGAGCCGTGGCTTCGCGCGTCGCTCCGCCGGCTCCTGCCCACCACCTCGGCGCGGCCCGCCCGCCGTCCGCCGGTCCCCGTGGCGCGACCACGTCCCGGGCTCTCCCCTGCGGAGCGGAGCGGCACGCTGTCAGCTCGCAGGGCACAGGGTCTTCCTGGCCCTCCTCCCTCTCTTTCTCTCTCTCTCTCTCTCTCTTTCTCTCTCTCTCTCTCTCTCTCTCTCTCTCTTTTTTTCTCTCTCTGTCTCCCTCTCTTTTCTCTCTCTCTCTCTCTGTCTCTCTCTCTCTCTCTCTCTCTCGTTCTCTCTCTCTCTCTCTCTCTCTCTCTGTTCTCTCTCTTCTCTCTTTCTCTTCTCCTCCTCCTTCCCTCTCTCTCTCTCTCTCTCGTTCACTCCTGCCGTGCAGTTCCCCTCCGGGCATGCTATTGTTTGAGTTTGTTGTGTGCGCGGTCGCCGGAAGGCCAAGGCTGTTCTTCCCGAGCCGTTCTGTTGACGATTCCCGGGCCCGGTAAGGGCCGCCCAGAGGCCGAAAACGACGAGAAATTTAAGGGTTTAGTTCTTTGACGCGAGCATGTTTGGGCGTTCAGTTCTCGAGTAGGAGATCGACTACAGAGCTGATTAAACCCGAAGTTGTTCTCCGTCGAGCCTGCGACCAAAACACACAGAGTGTTTGCAGATCTACAAACCTTATGCGCAGGTCTTGTATATTCGAAGAGAAGGCAAGGTTCGGGGTAGATCCATTCTGCAGTCCCCCGGGGCCCGGCAATGGCCCCCAGAGGCCGAGAACGACGAGAAATGTCGGCTTTCTTTTGACGACGCGAGCATGTCTGCCAGCCAGGCGCAGGGGCTCCGTCGTGAGATCCACGCCAGAATGTCTGTCAGCCACGGGTCGCACCCTCTGCGGCAGGCCTGCCTTGGAACTTCCGCCGGGGGGCGCCGCCGTGATATGCCCGAGGGGGGAAGCGCTTGCAAGGTCGTTGTTTGAGCCAGGCCACACGCAGGGGGGGGGGGGGGGGGGGGAGGGAAGGCAGACTTCTCAGAAGCACCCTTGCTTCTTAGAAGGCGCCGGCCTTCCCCCTGCCCCCCTGTGCGCGCCGCCAGGTCTGGGCCTCAACCTCTCCCTCCCCTGCCCCCCCCCCCCCCCCCCCCCCCCCCCTGCCCCCTGCCCCTCCCCTGCCCCTGCCCCTGCCCCGAGTCCTGCGCCGACCTCGCGGCGGCGGTCGCAGTGGCGCGCCGGCATGCCCGGGCAGGGCCGGTGGCGGCGGTCGGCTTCTCGGCCGGGGGGCACCTGGTGGCCAGGGGCAGCCAGACCCAGACCTCGGGTGCAACGATAGGGGGGGGGATAGGCATAGGGGGGGGATAGGCATAGAGGGGGGGGATAGGCATAGGGGGGGGGTGATGCAACCCAGACCTCGGGGGGGGGATAGGCATAGGGGGGGGATAGGCACAGGGGGGGGATAGGCATGGGGGGGGGTGATGCAACCCAGACCTCGGGGGGGGATAGGCATAGGGGGGGGATAGGGGGGGGGATAGGCATAGGGGGGGGGGGATGCAACCCAGACCTCCGGGGGGGGGACAGGCATAGGGGGGGGCGCAGGCACAGGGGGGGATAGGCAGATAGGCATGGGGGGGGGGTAGGCATAGGGGGGGTAGGCATAGGGAGGGGCAACGATAGGGGGCCAAACCCAGACCTCAGGAGGGGATAGGCATAGGGGGGGATGCATCGACCCCCAATCGCCCACTGATTGTCGACACGGGTCCGATAGCCCCACCCCGCCAAGGAACGTGCGGATTTGCTATCGGGGGCACATCGCCGATCTCTCGGCGATGTATGGTCGATTCTGGGTCGATGTTCCAGCCCCTATGCCAGTCCCCCCCCCTGTCGTTGCCCCTCAAGACCTCTGGGATCGAAAAAGGAAGAATTGTGTAACCATAAACTTTCGGAGCTCCGCGAGGATTCCTCGGATCGGCGCTGGAGCCCCCAGGCGGCGCCGCCGGCGCCGCCCCTGGCGCGCTCTGCGCGCCAGGGAGGGGGGCCCAGCGCGGATCCCAAGAAATCAGCGCGGACCGTTGAAAGTTCATGTTTACGCCGTTTTTTCTTCGAGGAGGGGGAGGAGGCCCCAAGCATGCTCGCGTCGTAGAATCACAATGGTGGAGGTTGTTCGTTGATTTCGGATTCTGGAGGCTCTTACCTGGCCGCGGGGACCGTCAAAAAACGGCTCAGGATGAAGAGCCCGTCCTGGGGAAGGGGTCCAGATTCTGGCGACTGCGTACTCATTGAAAAAGCAGGGCACCGCATATTTGGGGCAGGAGGAGAGGAGGACTTCCAGGACTTCCGCCATCACGCAGTAATGCGATCAGGAATTTTGGCTCAGCGTGTCGCGCCGCCAGTTCTAGCCCACCTCGCTTCGGCGCGACACGCTAACCACGTTCCGGCCCCCGAGCGTCACCGTCCCGAGCCTCTCCGAGGCTCCCTCCCGGCGGAGCGGAGCGACGCGCTATCCACTCGCGGGGCACAGCGTGTCACCGGGGCCGCCGCTGCGACACGCTAAGCAACAATTCCTGACCGTAGCCAGGATTGAAGTTCAGCGATTCGGGAACAGGCCGCGTGAAATCCGATCGAGATACTCGCGACTGGCCTTAGAGATTGGCAGTACCCACAGCTTCCCCAGCCCTCTAAGCTGGGCTTGGCAGTAAGCTACGTACAGGCCGCACAACCCAACCTCCAGGTCTGCCTGATATTCGAGGGCGTGCGAGGGATGGGTCTAGGCACGTGCCAAGGGTAACCGCAGTCTCGTAGGAACCCGGCTACGCTGACTGACAAGGTCGTGAAGATGGAAGCATTCATTGTTTCACCACTCAGACAGCGCCGCCTTGCTCGCCGACCCCTTGACGCACGCTTCACGACCCACCAGTTCTCACAGGAGGAGAGGGGGGGAAGGAGGAGGAGTATGAGGGAAAGGACGAGAATGAGGCGGAGGGAGGATGCAGGCTGGCTGGAACTCTTTGAGATAAGCACCAGGGCTACAACTCTAGTACTGCATAGCCCAACTGCCGGCTAAACTACCACGCGTATTGCAACCCGAGTGCAATCCGATTGTGCTGCAACTCTGATGGAGCCCTACAACGTGTGCGCGACCCTAATCGACTTGCACTTTAGCTAGAGCTCTGTCAGATCATGTTGCAGCTACAGCTCTAATCGAATATGACTGGGGCTACAGCAGAGTTACACAAAGGCTGCAACTCCTATCTCCCACTGGATCTTCAACTTCATGAGACCACTCGAGATGCGCATTGCTCTGTCGTGATGGTTGGAGGGCAGGCGACGTCTATACTTTCAACCCCGCTTGGAACACAACACAAGTAAGTTAGAATCCGACTATAGCTACAACAAGCCGAGCGGTATCGTACTAGAGCTTCAAGCCTGACAGAGACGTTTTCGAGCGAGTTCAGGCACGGCGCTGAACTGGAGCGGGTCTTGGACACCCCCTCCTTGTCTGCAGCCTCATCATCCTTGTCATTCCTGCTCGCTCCACGAGTATGTAGTCTGAGTGCGACTCCTGGAAGATGTATGGCCCTCTTCGCGCATTGTTTGTTACACCAGGATTCAGAACACATGGTGTTCTCATTGTTTGTTTTGCAATGTTATCGCTTCCGGTGTTCAACATGTTAAACCCGCTGCAGCATGAGCCTCATCTTCGGCTCAGCGCTTTGCTTTCGTTGTTCAGAATGTCGCTCTCGCCCCAACGCAGGCTACTTTTCTGGACCTGATCCCTGTCTCATTGTTGTTACCCCCCATCTTCCCTCCTCCGCCTACCACTGGTTATCCTGCTCCTCCCGCCCCCTCAGCTCCAGATCCTGCTGCTGCTGTTCGTCCTCGTCCGTCTCCTTCCTCACTCTCCTTTTCCTCCTGCCCATCCTGTCTCTCACCCGCCTCCTCCTCCTCCTCCTCCTCCTCCTCCTCCTCCTCCTCCTCAGGCTCGTCCGATGATTTCGGACAGTCGGACGCGGAGGCCTCGGACTTCGGATAGGCCCCGAGGAGCTCGGCTTCTAGGCCCGTCCCCGACAACAACCTGCTCCTCCTCCTCCTCCTCCTCCTCCTCCTCCTCCTCCTCCTCCTCCTCCTCCTCCTCCTCCTGCTCCTCCGCCTCCGCCTCTTCCTCCTGTGTACGCAGCTCCCCTTGTCCGATGGCGTTTGGGGGGGGGCGGGGGGGGGAGTTCCGGGTCGGCTATGACACGCGCCCGCGGACAGAGAAAACGTCAGCGCAGTGGGAAGGAACGGGAGGGATAGGTCGGATGTCAGGTGTCCCCCTCCTCCTCCTCCTCCTCCTCCTCCTCCTCCTCCTCCTCCTCCTCCTCCTCTCCTCCTCCTCCTCCTCCTCATCTCCTCCTCATCTCCTCCTCCTCCTCCTCCTCCTCCTCCTCCTCCTCCTCCTCCTCCTCCTCCTCCTCCTCCTCCTCCTCCTCCTCCTCCTCCTCATCTCCCCCTCCATGCGAAGTGTTCGACCCCGACGCGGTCGGGCCCGTCTCTGAGATGGAGGTGAGCCGGCGGAGCCTGCCGACTTTCCCGCTCCAGCTCGAGCTCGGGATCCGAGCACTTCCGGATGGAGGCCGAGGGAGATCTTGGCGAGCTTTCTGTAGGGGGGATCGGCCGAATCTGCATCAGACAGGGACATTGAGCATTTCCAGGCACTCCAGAGACACCAGAAGGCCAGAGCCTCCAGCTCCAGAGGCTGAAGGCCTACGGGTTCGCCGACCACGGAGCGGCGCACCTTCTGCCCATGAGTGAAAAAACTGCACCAGACAGGTCAGGCAGCCCGCTCCGCTTCTCTCAACACGCCAAAAGACGGAGCTGCGAGGACACGCGAGGCTTATTCCAGCCCCCCGAGGCCGAAGCCCCGCCCGCCTTGTGCCGCGCGCCCGCCGGCGCAGCTGGGAGCCCCCCGGCTCGGAGCGCGCGACGGCCCGCTCGCAGGGCCGCGCCCGCCTCGGCCCCAGGAGAGGCGGGCGAGAGGAGGACCCAGACATGATAGCGTCGTAGAAAAATCAGGACGGCAAGTTATTCACTATTTTCGGCCCTTGGGGGCCCTCGCCGGGCCTCGGGACCGTCAGAAAACGACTCAGGACGAAAAACCGGTCCCGGGGAAAGGGTCGGGACTTCGGGGGACGCCGTCCTGAAAAAATCAGGACGTCGCATGTTTGGGGACGGGGCTCCAGAGACGGGGGTCGACGCAAACGGGGGTCGGCCAGAGCGCGGGATCCTGCAGGATCCTGCAGACCCAGACCCCCTCGAGTCATGAAAAAATCACGGCGGGAGGTGTTTCATAATGTTTGGCCTCTGGGGGGCCCTTACCGGCCCTCGGGACCGTCAAAAAACGACTCAGGACGAAGAACCGGTCCCGGGGGATGGGTCCAGACCGCTGGGGGTCGACGTCATGAAAAATTCATGACGTCGGGGGTCTGGGGAGCCAGGGGTGCATTGACCTGGGCTTGCGTGCAGGATCTTGCGGGGTCCTGCAGAGCTCGGCTGGCCCCGGTGCGCACTGACCCCGGGCAGTGGTTAGATCCCCGAAAGGGGGCCAGGAGGAGGGGAGGGAGGGCAGCTTTCCTCGACCCTCGAGCCTCGTCGACACAAGTCCTCGGAGCAAATCATCGGACAAGAATCCTCCAAAGGGGCGCTCGTCGAAAAGGTGCTCGTCGAAAACATCCTCGACCCTCGAACTTGCGGCGCCCCCCCTTGGGGGGCACCGCCCGCCCCGCGGTTGCGCCTGCCCCCCCCCCCGACCCCGAAGGTGGCGTCCGCGTGCGCGCGGGGCGGCGCCGGCGTGCCCGACGCCCAGGCGCTCCAGCGGCCGCACGGAGCGACAACCTCGGCCACACGCAGAGGGGGGTGGGGCTGGGGGGGAGGGGGGAGGGCTTCTTAGAAGCATCCCTGCCTCTCAGAAGGCGCGGGCCTCACCTATAGTTGTGCAGTGAGCGGCTTGAGTAAGGAACACTTGCTTTTCAAAAGGGGCTCGGTCGTTCCTTAGGTCTGCATGCGTTGTTTACAGTTCCTGATGCGTTATTTTTTATGTATCGTTCCTTATGCGTTATTCCTTGGGATCGAAAAGGGGATTCGTTCCTTATTTATCGTTCCTTAGGTCAGGCCGATGACTGTAAGCCCGGCGCCCTCTGAGGAGGCAGCCTCCTTCCAAGAAGCCTTCCCCCCTCCCTCCACCCCCCTGTGCGCTGCGCGCCGCCCACAGCCGGCAGCGGCGGCGAGGACGACGACGACGACGACGACGACGACGACGACGACGACGACGACGACGACGACGATGACGACGACGACGACGACGACGACACTTCTCGTGCTTGAGGCCTCGATGTTTTGCAGATGTTCGGCCTCCTGGGGCCCTCAGCGGGCCCCAGGACTGTCAACCATCGCCTCGGGATGAAACGCTGGTCCCGGGGAAGGGGTGCAGACTTTAGGGGGGCCATCCGTCGTCGCCACGGTCGCGTTCGCCAGGAGATCCTAACCAGAGTGCGCTCAGGGGGTGGGGAGGCGATCTCGGACCGGGCGGCGGTGGCGGCGGCGGCGAGGGCGGCGGACGGCGTCGTCAGCATCGCCCTTCCCCTCACTTCCCCTGATGGGTACGTATGCGATGGGAGGAGAGGGGAGGGGGAGGGAAGGACAGGAGGACAGGCGGAGGAGGAGGCGGATGAGGAGGAAAGGGAGGAGGAGGCCCTCTCGCCCACCCCAACCCTCACCTTCCACCCCGTGCGGGCTCTGCAGAGTTGCTCAGGCTGCGTGCTTTGCATTGCGCCGCGCCCCGCCGCAAAGTTCAAAAAGGTCATCCCCCACCCCGTTCTCTCCCCCATCCCTCCACCCCATCCCCCCCCCCCCTCCCCGTTTCACCTCCCGCTTCCCCTAGCCTTGCCATCTCCGCTTGCCCCTACCTGCCTCCCCATGCCCTCTATTGCCCTGCTCTCCCCCTCCGCTCCCCCAAGGCCAGGGTCTGGGCTTGGGCTGGGGGCAGCGGGAGGTGCTCGTGTATCCGGCGCTCGACGGGTCGGAGTGGCTGGACGAGGACAAGGCGGGCTTCGGCCCCGAGATCCAGATCGGCTCCCAGCAGGTCCTCTTTCCGTCGTCTCCCTGCCCTCTCTCCCTCCCTGGAACCCTTTTCAGCACAAGCGCTGATTGGGGAACGACTCTGTCATCTCATTATATACTTCGTCCTCTCTCTGTCTCTCTCTCTCTCTCTCTGTCGTCTCTCTTTCTCTCTCTCTCTCTCTCTCTCTCTTTACTTCTCTCCCTCATGTGTATTCATGTGTGTGTCTACATGTGCATTCCGAGATGTGAGCCGTATATATACACACACATAGTTACGTGTGTGTGTATATATATATGTATGTATGAACGCGCGTGCCATTCTGTTATTTCTACTATACTACACTGCTTATCTCTCTCTCTCTCTGTAAGTCTCTCTCACTGTTTCTTCCTCTCTCTCTCTACATCATACTATCTCGTTCAAGGGTGCTTAATATCTCTCTCTCGTTATCTTTGTTGTTTCTTTCTCTGTCTCTCTATACATTTACATGTATGCATATACCATCTCACCTCGCCCTGCTGCCCATTCTCAGACACATACTCTCTAATATTCCTTGCGCGGTTTCTCTCTCTCTCTCTCTTTCTCTTTCTCATGTTGTTTCCTCTCTCTCTCTATATATATGTATACACAGATGTGTATGTCTCTCTCTCTTTCTCTCTCTCTCTCTCTCTCTGCTCAACTCTGCCCTCTACTGCCTGATTCGCTCCACCACCTATTATCTAATTTTGACCGTGGTCGCAAGGACCAGCGCATGTGGCCGCAACCAAACACTCGAAGACCAGGGAACCGTGTAGTGCCAGGAACGACAGGCCTGGAACTAGGAAACTGGGCACCCGGCCGTCCACCGAAAACGGCCGCGAAAGTGGAATCGGAACCCCGTGGCAGCTACCAGCATCTAGCCTGGCACATTCATTGGTTTTCGTTCGATATCCGTTGGGACCCCTTCAGTGCAAGCGTCGATCGGGCAAAGCACGGGAGTGGGTCTCTCAAAAGAAGGCCCGACTTTGGAGTCGACCTGCTCTTAGCCAGTGTACCCGTTGGGAGCCCAGAGGCTCTAGGGCCACGAGCTGTAAGGAGACCAGACGAGACGCCCAGACCGCCCGACTGGCACGCCTGGTGAGGCGACGAGGAGGAGCTGACTGAAGGATTGAGAGGAGCGATGGTGGCAGGACCCGCTCGAGGACCGACGAGGAAGACACTCGGCGTACTACCAGAAGGAGCGCTGAAGAAGGCACGATGTGGCGTTTCAGACCCTGGCGGGCCTCGGCCACAGGTTCCACGACCTGGATCCGAGGAGCGACCCGAGCAACAGAGCCCCCCCTGAACCCACAGCCTCGTCGTGACTGGAGGAGGAGGAGGAGGAGGAGGAGGGAGGAGGAGAGAGGAGAGAGGAGGAGGAGGAGGAGGAGGAGGAGGAGGAACGAGGAACGAGGAAAGAGGGCGATCGAGGGCCGAGCAACAGCCGCCCGCACCCGGACCCCAGACCCATTTTTCCGAGGTGCGCCCAGCCGTGGGGGCGACGACCTCTGAGAAAGTGCCGGGGAGCCTCGGAAGACGTCGAGGAGGAGCGAGGAGGAAGCGGAGACGGAACGTGTGGGCGGAATGCGGCGGGCCGATGTCGATGGGAGGCGTGGCGTCCAGGTTTCGGGTTCAGGTTCTGGGGTCTGGGCCGATCTCGATGGGTGGCCGGGTTCCCGGGTTCCCGGTCCTGGTTTCCTGGTTTCCCGGCGCTGCAAGGTTCTGAAGCTTTCGAGTTTGTCGTCGTGGCCAGGCGCCTGGGTCCTTGCGACCATTGTCGAAATGAGGCAGTAGATCCTAGAGAGTAGAGAGCCACCGAGCGCGTTCCAATACTCGCAAAGTGCCTACTCGCAAACGTCCAAAACAATGTTTTCTTCTGTGTAACGGATCGTGCGTCCCCCGCGGCGGATTCAGGCCATTCGCGAGTAGCTACTTTGCGAGTAGTGGAACGCGCTTGTCGAGAGAAGTTGTCTCAAATAGTAGAGTACGTAGCTAAGCAGGCAGGGCAGATATTAGAGAGCAGGGGGCAGAGCGAGTTGAAAGGCAGATCAGATCGGTTAGCAACCGAAGAGAGAGATATGGAAAAAGAGAGAGGGACAGAGAGGCGCCGTGTGCTTAGATATACGTATGTAGAATCACCTGAGAGAGTGAGAGGGGGAGAGGGAAAGGATTCAAGTGCTTGCGACCATGGACATGTATACAGATCACACATGCTAGATCGAGCGATATGCAAAACGATGCGATAATGATAGATTAGATAATACAGACGAAAGACTCCACATCGGAGTGTCTAGAGCAGAGCTGAGTAAAGAAAGAGAGAGAGGGAGAGAGGGATCGAGAAAGAGAGAGAGAGAGAGAGGCGGAAAGAGACAGAGAGGAAGTGAGAAAGAGCATAGAGAGTATGTGTTTGAGAACTGAGTGCAGGGAGAGGGCAAGGCATCTAAAAGTAAACGGAGGAGATAGGCACAGATATAGACAGAGAGAGAGGACAGGCCTGGAGTGCTGGCGAAGACCTCCTTGTTTGCAGAATCCACTGATTGGGTTTTCTCGGGTGTAACAGCCATGCAACAGCGACCTGTAGCAGTAGTGGAACTCTCGAGGTAAATCGAGGAGCAGGAGGAGGAAGATTTATTAGATACGGCAGCTTCGTGCCGTGTCGACCCGGCGGTGACCCCAGCTTTCAAGCCTTGACGCAGCAGGTGGCCCTGGCTTGGCCGACATCGAATTTGAGCCATCGGAAGGCCACGATCGTTCAATGTTGAGCGAAACACGCGGTGTCAGGAACCAAAGCGCAGGTCGCCACGACAAGAGTTTGCCGCAGGTTGGCGTTCTTTGGCTTTTTTGTGGGGGAGCGTTCTGGGAGCTCCCCGGGCACAGGATCAGCGGCACTCACTACCCCTGCAAGCGGGGATGGCGCTTCAATGTTTGTTGGCAGGTGTGGTGCAAATGTAGGGTGGGTCTTTTTGAAACTCTTGGGCTCGCTTGAGCCAACATCGCTCGCACGCACACGCTCCACTGTGGGCGCGTCTCTTCTGCACGCGCGGCACTCAACACAGTTCCTGATGGTAAAACGGGCATCCTGCGCACCCTCATTCGCAACGCTGGATGGTAATCTTGTTTGTATGTGTGGGCCATGCAGGACTTCGCACCGTTGTCGTCACTTCACTGGAGGAGGAAAGTTGAGCCGCCATTGCACTGTGTGGCCCTCAAGCTTGACATGCTTAACAGGTTGACAGATGGTGAACGGGCCTGTCCCACAGATGGAGTCTCGTACCAGGCTTCCGCGCAGTTCACAGCCCGTTACAACAAAGCAAATTAGGCTCGAAATCCCACGCAGCTGCAATGGTGGAGGGCAAGCCGGTTTCAAGCTCGGTGTGTCGTCAGAGGTTCCATCACGCATCATGGGGTTGACGTTCGCTTTTTTCTTATCAAGCACGCGCTCTCGTTTGAGAGCTGTTCGCGTGCTGATAGTCACAGAGCGTGGACATCCCCACTGGCATACGGATGCTGCGCGCGGTCCATTCTAAACGTAGTTTAGGCTGGTTCCTGCTTGGTACGAACCCCAAACCTTAGACCCCAACATTCGCACAAACGAAGGGCGGACCCTCACCAAACCGTGCTCTCTCACTAGACATCCTTACGCCTCACGAGTACAGCGTATATGAGTTGTTGACGCGTCGCGTATACCAACGGGTCCATCCAGAAACAGTCCAGGCGAGTAGCTGGGAGAAGGGAAACAGATACGCCGATGTTGAACACGTAGACAACCAGGGTGAAATTAGAGATTTGGGGGAATCTCTCGTGATTCTCTTTGAACGCCACGGGTGCTGGATGGTGGGTGCAGGGGGGGTGGGGGGTGGAGGGAGGGAGGAGGAAGGGGGGAGGCAAGGAGGAGGAAGAAGCTGGAGGGACGGAGGAGGGATAGAGCCAGAAAGGAGCGGAGCGCTTGAAGTCCCCACTAGGTCGACGGATGGAGGACGGCACCTTTCCAGTGTGGAAATATTTGCTGGTGCCGCGGACACTTTGTGTAATGGTTACCTGGATGGACGGCGGCTCGTTTTCAGAAATGGGTTATCGCTCGATTTTTTTGGTCGGTGGGTCGGGAGCGGGCCCCTTCCGGTTAAGAGGTAGGCGGGGCGCGCGAAGCCTTCGTTGGGGAGACAGGGCGCGGGCGGGCGGGGCACGTTATCGCTCGACACGTCTCCCATCCAGCTCGCAACACGTGCAACAAGTTGCAACGGCTGCACGGATGGAGGGTGGTTCCTTTTCAGATGTGGGCTCTCGTTTGGGATTTCATTTGATTGTGTTACCAGAAGTTGAATATGGTGCAATTGCGATACGGGCGGGGGGCCGGTTTTTAAAAGTAGGGCTATCACCTTGCATGCCCTTGAGTTTTACAGCCGCACACAGCTGCAGTCATTATGGCTTGAAGGATGGAAGCCGGTTTCGTTCCAATCGGCGTTCCCCCTGAATTGCCGGCCGACGGAGCAATTCTCTCGTCTTTCAAGGGGGCGCTTCGCCCAGCGGAGACGGATGGTCGCAGACATAAATGAGGACGGGATTTGGCACGGGAGGCTAAGTTGCAACATCGTTGGTGCAGTTTGGGTATATGTTGGTCCTCTTTTCTGTCTCCCTCTGCTGTCTTTTTCCCTGTATGTCTCTTTATGCTTTCTCTCTTTTTTTGTTCTCTCTCTCTCTCTGTCTCTTTCTTTCTCTCTCTCTCTCTCTCTCTCTCTCTCTCTCTCTCTCTCTCTCTCTCTCTCTATATATATATATCACTATGTATGTCTCTCTTTCTCTCTCCCTTTGTTTTTTTTCTCTCTCTCTCTCTCTCTCTCTCTCTCGTTGCGTATGTATTATTATCTCTCTCTATATGTGAATATATATATATATAATATATATATATATATACATATATATATATATATATTATATATATTATATGTGTGTGTGTGTTTCTCTCTCTCTCTGTGTATGTGCGTAGCACCCCGCAGATGCGGATAAGAGTGAGGGAGCGGTGGGAACGTCGGCAGACTGCGAGACTCTGGAGAAGCCTGCCGCAGGCGCCAAAGTTTCACAAATTGTACAACGATCCCGCCGCAGGCGCCGATTTTCTCGTTAAACCAATGGGCAGGTCGCGGGTGGGTCGCAAATGGGTCGCAAATGGGTCGCGGGTGGGTCGCGGGGTGGGTCGTGGATGGGTCGCGGGGTGGGTCGCGGCTGGGTCGCGGCTGGGTCGCAATTGGGTCGCAATTGGGTCGCTGGGTGGGTCGCAGGCTGGGTCGCCGGGTGGGTCGCGGGGTGGGTCGCGGGTGGGTCGCGGGTGGGTCGCGGGTGGGTCGCGGGGTGGGTCGCGGGTGGGTCGCGGATTGGGTCGCGGGCTGGGTCGCGGGCTGGGTCGCGGGCTGGGTCGCGGGCTGGGTCGCGGGCTGGGTCGCGGGGTGGGTCGCGGGGTGGGTCACGGGTGGGTCGCGGGTGGGACGACGACAACAAACATCAACAACAACGACGACGACGACAACAGCAACAACGCAACAAGCAGAGTCTTCACCACGGATCTTCATTTCAGCCACGCACTCAGGGACAATGAATGACCGTTCGGCCCCCTCATTCTGATAATAAAGTACCCCTTGCTCGCTCTCTGTCCCTCCTCGCCCTCCTGGGGGGACGCTGATATCGCTGGTGGCCCAAGCAAGGAGCTCCAGCGGCGCGGCGGGAGTCATCGACGCATCTGCGGGCAACCCAATGGATGCAATGCACTGGCTGACTGGCATCTGGGAAGGGGCTCAACACCGCGAGCAGTAACACGCAAGCGCTGCCAGGCACCGGGGCTGCCAGGCGGGATGCAGAGCGACGAGCTGTCATTCCTCTTATTCAGGTGCGGGCGCTGTTCGCGTCGCAGAAGGCCCATTGCGAAATCCATGGGCAGGAGAGTTCGAGATTCTTCTGTCGTCTCTACCGTAACATCATGTTCAGTCCCCCAACAACACCAACTCTGGCGGCTTTGGGCTTCTAGCCCCACATGATTCTCATCAAGATGGTCTCCTGGTCGCTGAGCGGCCTGCTCGTCGATTTCGCCCTTGGTTCCTTGGCGAACGGGCAGGCTGTCGACCCTGTCCGATGGCGGCCGCTACAAGATCACGGTCATCAGCGTTCGCGACCTCGACTTGACCGACCCAGCCAGAATCATCGTTCAAGCAGCAAGTGGTTTCGAAGTGGCGCGCGCCAAAGTGCCACTTGACACCAAGATGTTCATCGATCCTGCTGGCTTCGATCTAAAACAAAAGCCGTCGCGTGATCTCAGGCTCCTCGCGAACATTACTTTATCGACCCGTCGCGGGTGCGCAGAAGCACCGACTTTCCAGAACGATTGCGCCATAAGTTGGTCGAAATGACGTCTACTGCAAAGACCAAAGCAGTCCCTGACAGATGATTCACATCGCCCACTGCGCACGCCACTGTTCACTGCAAGGCGGCGCTTGTCTTCGAGCCGTCACTGACACAGGCCGACGCCCCGCCCATTTCGCCAGCGACCGCGCGGCAGTCCAGTCCCGTTTGCAGGGACGTCGCGACGCCGCCCCCGCCAGGCGCGGCGTTCCCGCGCTCGCGTTCGACGCGCGCCACTGCCAACCTAACATGCACAAGATTCTCGGGATGGTCGACCCCGCCTCCGCCAGCGCGGCGGCGAAGTGGAGGGCCATGAGGGGGGCGATGAGGAGCGCGGCCCAGTTTGATCCTGATCGCCGATTCGCCGCTCGGCGCCGCCCGAATTTCGTCGGCAAGTCCCCCGACATGTCCCCGCCCGCGATCGACGGGATCAGCGCCGCCATCCGGGAAGAGCGCCGCGATCGCGCCCCTGCCAGGCCGCGCGAGGACTGCGCCTCGCACCACGGCGGCACGGGCGACGAGTGGAAGCTGATGGGCCCGCAACCAGCGGAGGAGGGGCGTCGGCAGCCCATCCCGATGCGCCGTCGCGGCTGCCGTCATGATTCTTGCCGAGACGGGCCGCGCCATCGCGCAGGGCCCGGCGGCCAATCACGCCGAGACCAAGGCGCGCCAAGCTCGCGCGCCCCAAGCGAAGCGACGCGGGAGGACGAGGACGCCGTCGCGAGGTGCTTGGGCCAGACCGCCCCGCACCAGCCTCGCGCGGACCACCCCCCTGCTCCTCGACTGCCAAGAGCGGATGACCAAGCGAGCTGGTGACTCAGCTCCATGGCCTGACGGATTGCCATTCCGAGCTCGGTAGAAGACCCCAGGCATCTTCGACATCTTACAGGAGCTCGGCCAGCAGCTGGCAATGGGCACCAGCATGCCGTGCGACATGAATTCCGCTACGTATCATCGCCATGCTACCAAAGGGCGACGAGCTGCTGGGAATCTCCGACTGCGCGCGCGCACCCCAGACCTGATGCGCCCCCCGGGCGCGACGAATTCCGACTTCGAGCTGCTGGGCGGCAGCGCGAACCGCCTTCCTTCAACAGTTTTCCCATGGCGGACGAGCAGCTGGGACTGTTCTGGGGAGGGAACTTCTCAACGGCACCGCCGACGCGGACGCTTGGGCGCGGTGCATGCCCATGCCGATGAATGCCAGCACTCTTCGCCCGGCCACCACGGGCGCCGCCGCGGCGGCGGCATGCCCGAGCCCCGCGGGCGGGCGGGCGCGGCGGGTGACGCGTCGCAGCTGGATTCGCGGCCGCGCGCTCACCATCCCGACGTCGCGTTATCCTTTTTCCGCTGGTCGCTCTCGAGCTGGAGGGAGTGTCGATCCCTGCTGATTCAGGCCTCCGGCGTTGCCCAAGGCTGCCCTCCGTGCTGCGCAGCGCGGGCAAATTTGCTCGACGCGCCGGCGGTGGGACCGTCGGCAGCCCCTGCGAGGCTTCCCTCACTAGCGGGCGCAGATGATGGCATTGCGCGAATTGGCCACATTGCGAGCACCGGGCGACCGGGCCACAGGGACCACTGCGCGACTCGATCACCATCGCACGACGCGCGGCAGCAGCAGAGGCGCCGGCTCGCCCCAAAGCGTCAGACGGCAAGGTGCGCCATCGCCCCCGCCTGGGCCCTGCCGCGCACGCCCCTCCTCGCAGAGCCCCCGCCCTGCCCCGCGTCGGCGGGTCTGCGCCGCGGCGCGAATGCAGGCAGGAGCGGTGTCGAAGTTCTGGGGCGCATCTGTCGGCCCTGGAGTCGCGCGCCACCTCGCCCGGCGCAGCCCCTGCCTGGCGCGGCCGAAGAGGCCGCCGCTGCCGGGCGCGCCCCCCGCGAGCCGCTGCAGGCGAGGATCGAGATCCACGGCGCCGCCCCGCTCGCCGCGCGCAGCCGCGCGGGCCAGCTCCCCCGACCGGCGCGCCAGATGCTCGAGGGCGAGATCTTCGCGACCCACGGAGTCTTTCGAGCGCCTCGACGCGTCGTCGTTTCGCGGGGCGGGCACGCCGCGCTTCGGAGCGCCCGGCGCGCCGCGCGGCGGCGCTGGCGGGGGCCGGCGGCGACCGCCTCGCGAGGGCGGCGGGGCGCCCGCCGACTGCTCGAGGCCGCCGCGCAGGGCCAGCTCGAAACGCTGCGCTGCAACGAGGGCGGGCGGCGCGCGCCGCGCGGAACTGACGACGTCTCGGTCGCGCGCCACCGTTCCCACGCCACCGCCAGCGGCGTCGTCGCGAAGAGAGAGAGAGAGAGAGAGAGATAGAAACAAAAAAAAAAAGAGAAAGAGAGAGAGAGAGAGAGACTCGGCGAGACGAGGCGGCGGCCGACCGAGTTCTGCGCCGCGCCTGCCGCGAGGCAGCGGCGCATGGCGCTCGGGCGCTGGCCGATCGCGCGGGCGCCGACCTCCGCACCGGCCAACCGTGACCCTTTTTCCGCGCGCGCAGAAAAGGGGGCCGAGTGGAACTTTCAGAAAGCCTGCATGAGCGCCCTGGCCGACCACGTCTTTCCCGGCGAGCTCGATGTAAACATTCGCCAGAGGTTGTTGGCTCGGTTTCGATCTCGATGTTCGATTCCTGTTGGCATTCGTCGCCAGTGGCGCGCTGCGCGGGCTGTCCTACAGCACATTCCAGCATCACGCGTCTGGACAATATTGAAAAGATGTTCTAGGACTGGGCCACTTCGTTTCGAATGCACGTGGCGCCTGAGCAGAAGACAGACCTTTCCAGCTGCTACCAGTGCGACGCGCCCATCGATTATCATCTATACCGGCACGGAGCATGGCCCTTTGCGGCATTGTCGGGTAGTGTGTTTCACAAAGAAGCCAGGTTTCTTCTCGGGTTTGGATCAGAAGACCGAAGTTAATTAAACATTCGTGTGGGCTGCGCCCAGCATGTTGTCGTGATGATTCCAGTGCACCATTTCAAGGGCTTCGTCACTCAGACGCACGATGCCCATGCAAGGCGGCGTCCCGCCCGTTCAGCGACCTCCTGGGAAGGACCCCTGTCCAGAGCACGCCGGTCGCCCCACTGCACCGAGCACGGACAGATTAGCGTGCCAATCTACCAAACAACCAAAGAAGAGGAAGGGAGGACAACTTGGCAGCCCCACGCAAACTAAGCCAGCCTGATCGCGTGAAAGCCGTTGGTGCCGATCCAGGGCCGCGCGAAAGCTTGGCGGGAGCTGCGGGGACGCAGACCAGCAGAACCGGAGCGTCTCTCATGGGGAAGTTCGCTCCTCCTCTTCCTCCTCCTCCTCTTCTTCCTCCTCCTCCTTCTCCTCCCCTTCCTCATCCATGCGTGTTCAATGTCAATGCTAGTCTCCTTTCCTCCCCCGAAGATGTGCTGACGGTGGCGCGCCCCTCGTCGCGCGTTGTTCTTACACAGGATGGGTTCGAATTGTTTTTGGGACGCGGTTTGCCCATCCGAATGCCTTCTGTCCTTCCAATCTGGCGCTCCCATTGTAGCATGGGCATCATTTTAGACTCGGGGGTTTGTTCCCGTCGTTCAGAATGGCGCTGTCGCCAAGGCGCGGGCCATTTTTCTGGATCCGAGACGTTCCTCATCGTTGTCGCCCCCCTTTCCCCGCCTTCACCTGAACCTCCTGTGCTTCCCGCTCCGTCCAAGTCAGTTCCTGTTGCTGGTCGTCCTCCTCGTACGCAGCTCCCCTTTTCCGAGTGCGCATAGCACGATGTGACCGGGGTCGTCTTGGAGCTCCAGGCCCGCTACGGCACACGTCCACGGATAAAAGGGGTAGGAGGGCTAGGATGTCAAATATGGCGCGCGCGCGCCAAGAGTGCCTCTCTCCTCTCTGCTCTCTCCTCCCCCCTGTCTCTCTCTCTCTCTCTCTCTCTCTCTCTTTCTTTCTTTATCTCTCTCTCTCTCTCTTTCTCCCTCTCTCTCTCTCTCTCTCTCTCTTTCTCCCTCTCTCTCTCTCTCTTTCTCTCTCTCTCTCTCTCTCTCGCTCTCTCTCCCTTATCTCCCTCCCCTTTCTCCTTCTCCTCTCCGTCGCTGGACTGGCCCTCAGCAGGTGCGCAGCCTGGCGCGGGACCAGGCGCGCAATCGGCCCCGGGCGCGAGCGGGGGGAAGGAACGTGGATGATGATCATGATGATGGCGATGGTGATGGTGATGGTGATGATGTTGATGCTGATGCTGACGATGATGATGATAATGACGATGATGATGATGATGATGATGATGATGATGATGATGATGATGATGATGATGGTGATGGTGATGGTAATGGTGATGATGATGGCGGTGGCCATGATGATGATAATGATGCTGATAATGATGATGGTGATGATGGTGGTCGTGATGGTGATAGTGATGATGATGATGATGATGATGATGATGGTGATGATGCTGGTGATTTGTTAATGGTGATGCTGATGCAGATGATGATGCTGGTGATGATGATGATGATGATGATGATGGGGAGTGTGATGATGGTGATGGTGGTGATGGTGATGGTGATGGTGATGATGTGGTGATGAGGACGACGATGATGACGAGAATGATGGTCATGATGATGATGATGACGATGATGGTGATGGTGTTGATGATGATGTTGATGATGATAATGATGGTAATGATGATGATGACGATGATGCTGATGAAGATGAGGCTAAGGCTGAGGATGATGATAGTGATGATGCTGATCCTGATTATAATGAAGATTGTGATGATTATGATGGTGATGATGATAGCGCTGATGATGATAATTACGATGGTGCTGATCAGCCTCATCATCAAAATCATGGTGATGGTGATTGGTGGTGGTGATGGTGATGGTGATGATGATAGTGATGGCGATGGTGATGGTGATGGGTGTTGTGGTGATGATGGTAGTGATAATGACGGTGGTTGTGTCGGTGCTAATGACGATGATGGTGATGATGATGATGATGGTGATTGTGATGGTGGTGGTGATGGTGATGGTGATGACGATGATGACGATGGTGATGGTGATCGTGATGGTGATGGCGATGATGATAGAGCTGATGCTGATGATGACGATGATGAGGATCAGGATGAGGATAAGGATGGGGTTGAGGATGATGAGAAACTGATGGTGGTGGTGATGGTGATAGTGATGTTGATGCTGATGCTGATGATGGTGATGGTGATGATCATCATGATCATGATCATGAATATGACTATAATGATGTTGGTGATGCCGATGCTAATGCTGATGCTGATGTTGATGAAGATGCTGGTGACGATGATGATGATGATGATGATGATGATGATGATGATGATGACGAGGAGGAGGAGGAGGATGGTGATGCTGATGCTGACGGTGATGATGATGATGATGCAGATGAATATTGTGATGATTGTGGTGATGGTGGTTGAGATGGTGTTGGTGATAGTGATGGTGGTGATGGTTGCTCTGATGCTGATACTTGGAGAAAGAGCGCAGCGAATGTTATTCAACTTGTGATTATAAAGATATGATTGCCCCTTTCCGTAGTTTTTACTGGGCTCATTGCCCAGGCATGCTGTCTTTCGAGCGAAGTCTTTGGGGCAGCATCGAGCACGGCACTTCATGATGTTAATGCATGTCCCTCAGAGCCCGGGTCAACTTCGCCGGCGCCGAGGGGGGCCAAGCCGATGGTGGGTGATTGGTGGGGCGCGGGCCACGTGCGCGACAACGTTCTACGGGTGCCACGCGGCCTGGCGCGCTGGGACCGGCCGCGAGGCCAAGCAACGGCTGTGCCTCGCAGCGTCGGCTGGCACCGTCGGCGCGCCCGCGACGCCGTGGCGAGCAGGGCTCCCGGGCGGCTGCCGCCGGCGGCACGAGGAGGCCGACGAGAGGTCCCCCGCCCCCGCGCGCGGCTGGTGTCGCTGCGGCTGGGCCGGGCGGTCCCGGAGCCCAGCGCCGCCCGGCGGCGGCGCTGGTCTGGCGCCCGCCGCCGGGCTCCCTGGCTGGGCAGGGCCCGCGGGCCTCGCCCTGCCCAGTGGCCTGGCCTGGTGCACCCCAGGCGGCCCAGTCGGGAGGAGGCCGCCGCCGGGCTCCCTGGCTGGGCAGGGCCCGCGGGCCTCGCCATCGCCAAGTGGCCTGGCCTGGTGCACCCCAGGCGGTCCAGTCGGGAGGAGGCCTCGGCATCGCGACCCTCAGGCCGTCTCGCTTCGGGCCTCTGTCGGACTCGCCGTGGGTGTCGGCAGATCTGGGGGCCGTGCGCCCTGCGCCGTCCGGCCGTGGCGTCCAGCGGGACCCCAATCGAGCCAGTGCTGGCCCGAGGAGGCAGGCCCTACAGGAGGAGGGCCAGGCGGCTGGCCTTGTCTCGCCTGCCCACACTCCTGCTGCTCACTGCTCGGAAGGGGGGTGACAGCCGCGCTCTCTCCGCGGGCGCGCAGGATAGTTGTGGGCAACCAGGATGCAGACCGGCTTGCCAAGCACGCGTCAGGCGTGCATCCGGGTCTTTCCGTTGGAGATGGGCGGCGAGTCCAGGGGGGAAGTGAGAAGGTGAAGGCCTTCTCAGAAGGCTCGGAATTCCCCCGGTCTTCTCTGGAAGTTTTCTGAGCCTTCTCCGAAGACGCAGAAAACTTGTCAGAAGTCGCTAGGGCTTCTGAGAAGCCCCGCCGCCTTCTGAGAAGGCCTTCGCCATCTCACTTTCCCCCCTCGCTCGCCGCCGAGTAGAGCTCGAGCAGTTGATATGATGTGGTCGTGCTTCGTAAACGTGCGGCCATGATTGGTGCTGAGCTCTCTGTCTCTCTCTCTCTCTCTCTCTCTCTCTTTCCGAAGTTGACTTTTTGTCGGGCACCCGCGACTGCCCAGGATGAAAGCCAGAGCCCTGCGAGCCATCGAGTGGCACGAATGGGCTATCCCGGATCCTGGGGATGATCGGCGGCGAGCGAGGGGCAGAAATGAGAAGGAGAAGTCCTTCTCAGAAGGCGGTGGGGCTTCTCAGAAGCGATCTGGTCTTCCGAGAGGTTTTCTGTGTTTTCGGGGAGGACTCAGAAGACTTCCCCGAAGGCCGGGGGGGGCTTCCGAGCCTTCTGAGAAGGCTCGACCCTTCTCACTTCCCCCCTGGGTTCGCCGCCGAGATGAGGAAACGCCGTGCGCTGCCCGATGCACGAACAGTCGCAACACGACGCTTGGCGAATGCAGGCTAATGACGGGATGTAAAGGCCTGCTGTCGGCCCCCCGTCGTGTGACAGGTGCTGAGAGCGAGCGTGGCCATCTTTTGGGCACGGCCCTCTGCCAGGATGAGGAGTGTGCCCCGCTGCTTTTCTGTTTCCATTGCGGCGCTTGCACCAGCAAACGTTGTTTCAGGCTTGCAGGCGAGTGTGCTGGCGCGACTGGACCATGCGGTCGAGGCGCGTTCAAGAGAATTCGCCAAGACCTTCACTCTCACTACAGGTCGGAGGGTACCGTTGCTATTGGCGCTGGCACCACCTGTCGTGTCTCGGCCAAGTACGTGCTGCTGACGGCAACGGGGCATGGCCCAACCTCCTCAGCAGGATCGACCCAAGGCCGCAAGTTGTTTGTTCTGCCTCAGGCAAGATCGAGGAAGTCCTCATCCTCCTCATCTTCCTCCTCATCCCTTGTCCTCCGGATCCTCTACGTCTCCCTTTAGCCTTCCTCCTCAACCCCTCCTCCTCTCTTCCTGATCCCCCTCTTCTACCCCCCCCCTCCCCCTCCCCGTTCTCCCGCTCCTGCTTCCAGCCCCCACCGCCCCAACTCCTCCTCCCCCTGCATCCCCGGGGGGAGGGAAGAGGAGGAGTTCATCAAGGACGCGGACGAGGCCCTTGTTACCTAACAGCTCTTGCTGATAGGTTTCTAGTGGGGTCAAAAGAGAGCATCTTGACGCCCCAGGGGGGTCTGGGCGGGAACCGGACAGGGGATCCGGCAGGATCCGGCAGCCCCAGGAATCTTTAGGAATTCTCAGGAATCTTTAGGAATCCATTCCCAGAACACCATTCCCAGGCCACTTTTTGAATGCCTGGAGCCAACTGTAGGCCACTTCGTGTTCTTCGTCTTCCCAGAACACCGTTCCCAGGCCTCATTTTGAATGCCCGGAGCCAGCTGTAGGCCACTTCGTGTTCTTCGTCTTCCCAGAACACCATTCTCAGGCCACATTTTGAATGCCCAGAGCCAGCTGTAGGCCACTTCGTGTTCTTCGTGTTCCCAGGCCATATTTTGAATGCCCGGAGCCAACTGTAGGCCACTTCGTGTTTTTCGTGTTCCCAGAACACCATTCCTGTACCATACTTTGATTGCCCGGAGCCAACTGTGATTGCCAGGAGCCAACTGTAGGCCACTTCGTGATCTTCGTGTTCCCAGTGCACTAGTCCTGTGCCATATTTTGAGTGCCCGAGCTGAGGCAGGCTGAGGCCGAGGCAGGCTGAGGCCGATGCTGAGGCTGAGGCTGAGGCTGAGGCTGAGGCTGAGGCAGGCTGAGGCTGAGGCTGAGGCAGGCTGAGGCTGAGGCTGACGCAGGCTGAGGCCGAGGCAGGCTGAGGCTGAGGCTGAGGCAGGCTGAGGCTGAGGCAGGCTGAGACTGAGGCTGAGGCAGGCTGAGACTGAGGCTGAGGCTGATGCAGGCTGAGGCTGACGCTGAGGCTGAGGCTGAGGCAGGCTGAGGCTGAGGCTGAGGCCGAGGCAGGCTGAGGCTGAGGCTGAAGCTGAGGCAGGCTGAGGCTGAGGCTGAAGCTGAGGCAGGCTGAGGCTGAGGCTGTGGCTGTGGCTGAGGCAAGCTGCGGCTGAGGCAGGCTGAGGCTGAGGCTGCTGAGGCAGGCTGAGGCTGAGGCTGAGGCAGGCTGAGGCTGAGGCAGGCTGAGGCTGAGGCTGAGGCTGAGGCTGAGGTGGCTGAGGCTGAGGCTGAGGCTGAGCAGGCTGAGGCTGAGGCTGCAGGCTGAGGCAAGCCGAGGCAGGCTGAGGCTGAGGCTGAAGCTGAGGCAGGCTGAGGCTGAGGCTGAGGCTGAGGCTGAGGCTGAGGCAAGCTGCGGCTGAGGCAGGCTGCGGTTGAGGCTGATGCAGGCTGAGGCTGAGGCTGAGGCTGAGGCTGAGGCAGGCTGAGGCTGAGGCTGAGGCTGAGGCTGATGCAGGCTGAGGCTGAGAGCCTGCCGCTGAGGCAGGCTGCGGCTGAGGCTGAGGCTGAGGCTGAGGCAGGCTGAGGCTGAGGCTGAGGCAAGCCGAGGCTGGCTGAGGCTGAGGCTGAAGCTAAGGCAGGCTGAGGCTGAGGCTGTGGCTGAGGCTGAGGCAAGCTGCGGCTGAGGCAGGCTGCGGCTGAGGCTGTGGCTGAGGCTGAGGCAAGCTGCGGCTGAGGCACGCTGAGGCTGAGGCTGATGCAGGCTGAGGCTGAGGCAGGCTGAGGCTGAAGCTGAGGCAGGCTGAGGCTGAGGCAGCCTGAGGCTGAGGCAGGCTGAGGCTGAGGCTGAGGCTGATGCAGGCTGAGGCTGAGAGGCTGACGCTGAGGCTGAGGCAGGCTGAGGCTGAGGCTGAGGCCGAGGCAGGCTGAGGCTGACGCTGAGGCAAGCCGAGGCAGGCTGAGGCAGGCTGAAGCTGAGGCAGGCTGAGCCTGAGGCTGTGGCTGAGGCTGAGGCAAGCTGCGGCTGAGGCAGGCTGACGCTGAGGCTGATGCAGGCTGAGGCTGAGGCAGGCTGAGGCTGAGGCTGAGGCAGGCTGAGGCTGAGGCAGGCTGAGACTGAGGCTGAGTTTGAGGCTGATGCAGGCTGAGTCTGAGAGGCTGACGCTGAGGCTGAGGCAGGCTGAGGCAGGCTGAGGCTGAGGCTGAGGCCGAGGCAAGCTGAGGCTGAGGCTGAGGCAAGCCGCGGCAGGCTGAGGCTGAGGCTAAAGCTGAGGCAGGCTGAGGCTGAGGCTGTGGCTGAGGCTGAGGCAAGCTGCAGCTGAGGCAGGCTGAGGCTGAGGCTGATGCAGGCTGAGGCTTAGGCTCAGGCTCAGGCTCAGGCTGAGGCAGGCTGAGGCTGACAGATATGCTTATACACATCGCTGTTAGGTTGCTTTGCCGGGATAATGTTTAACCTTGACGCATGTTTCAGAAATTGTCCTGGAAGCTTTCTGGACGGGAGGACGAGTTTGCAGCGTGGAGCGACGAAGCAGAGGCAGGAGGAGGGAAGAGGAGTGGGAGAGGAGGATGGACGACAGAAGAGGAGCCAGGCGCGAATCAGCCCCGGGCGCGACTTTGTGCCGCCCCCGCCGACCTTCCTGGTCGCCTCCACCGGCGACTCCGACTGCGCGCCCGCGACGCACTCGGACCCCTACGCCCAGGCCGCGATCGATGCGGAGGCCCGCGACCGTCCTGGCACCGCCCGGGCCCCATCACGTAATACGTTGCGCAACCTGGTTGGCATGCGCAAAGCCATGTCGATTTCGAAAACAAATCGGTCACTGCTAAGTGGGGCGTCCCTTTAGTCTCCGGGCCGGCATGGTTCCTGCATTGTCGTGGGCAAAACAGAACTCCCCGCGCGCGTTGTACGCCGCGCAAGTTGCCTCATGTACCAAAAGCCATGCTAACGTGGGAGTCATATGAGAAGAAGAAGAAGAAGGAGAAGGAGAAGGATGATGAGGCGGGCTCGGACGAAGATGAGAAGATGATGCAGATGAGGAGGAGGAGGAGGAGGAGGAGGAGGAGGATCCTCCCCATGTGGTTATCTTCGTCATAACCCACCCTCCGTCTCCTCCCCCTCACCTGCAAGAGCCAGGTCGGCGGGGACCGTGTGCCGACGAAGCGCTTCTGCCATGCTCGGCATTCGTGGGCCGGTTTCGGACCTCAGTGCCGTCAGACACTTGCTCGGGCTGAATAACGAGCCTTGGGAAGAGGGGTCCGAATTTCCGGGGGCTGCACATCGCAAGATCACGGCAGCTGGCCTCCTTGGACAATTCCGCAGCCCTTGGGCGTCTTGGAAGGTACAGACGGCAGGCAGGGTTTTCCTGGCCTGGGCCTTCGGAGGCCCGTTTCGGGCGCAGGAGGGGCGTCAGCGAGGGTATTGGCGCACCGTGGGTTCACCTGGCAGCTGCTCTTGGAGCTCCCGCCCATTGTAGAGCATCGCCGATTTCCGTGCCTTGACCGGTTGTTCCTCTCGTCCTTCCTTCAGGGGGTTGTTTGATCGATCCAATTCGATGCCGAGTTGACCCGGCTTGATCCGATTCGATGCCGATTTCCCCCGCGACCCGATGTGGCCCGATGTTTGCAAAATGTAGGCTTGTATCTTGGCGCAGCCGATCCGATTCGGTTTCGATTCCGTACCGATGCGTCCCGATCCGACGCACGTTCGGGTTCGATTCGATTTCCCGATTCTGAGTTTATCAGTTTGTTACCGGTTTCTCTCTTCAGCATCGTCAGACCCATCTCCATCCCCACCGGTAAAGCCTAGGCCCCGCTACCCGACCTAAAATTATTACCCTCACAGGTGGGGTCAGATGACCTCTCCACAGGGTTTCGCGGCGTCCATCCCCACCTCCAGCGGAGGCAGGCTGGTGGCGCTGAGTGACCCAGGTTCGCTGGAGATGGGGATATGCCTGACCATGCCGACATCTCGCACCTGAACTTGTCGACCGCCATTGCTTCTTGGCGCCCCGCCGCAGCGCACTGTCGCTGCATTATCAGCATCTCGACTTCTTATTATGATTTGTATGGTTAGTATTATTATTATCATGATTATTGTTGTTATTATTATGATTATTGTTATTGTTATCCTTCTTCCCAGGCTGTCACGCTTCGAAGGAGCGCTGCGTTTCGCAATGAAGTGCGACCCGCGTCGCGAAATCCATATGGGGCATTCCAGAAAGGGCCTCGGTGTCGAAGGATCGAACGGTTTGCCGTGTCTTGTTCGTCGGAAAGCCGTCGGATGTTGGCGGAAGTAAAAGATGCGCTCCAGGAGATGCCAACGGTATTGTATTCAGGGTTTCCAGAACTATGCGACCGATGAGGTCAAGAGGTCGGAAGCCCATCTTATTATTCGAGACAGCGCGTCTGAGGTCTGGACCAGGAATAATCAAACGGATCAGCCGTTGGCGAAGTCGGATTCGATCCGTATCTTTGTCGTGCTCCCCCTTGTCCTGGAGGAGGAGGTGGAGGAAAAAAGGAGAAGGAGAATCACCGAACATGGCAGACAGACCATGAGCGTAGGTGCCACTGGTCTACATGCGCGACGACTTTGGGGAGCACGGCTTCGCCCTCAGGGACTTCTGGGCCACCCCGTGCCTGAAGTGGTTACAGAGCTGTGGTCGGTTGGCCACACGAAGGGACAGGGGGGCCCAGGAATCGGGCGGCGAGAAGCATGCACGCACACACACACACACACACTTTCCCCCGACTCGCTGCAAAGTACAGTCAGCGGTTGAAGACTATGATGGGGTACGCTCAAAGTTGTTTGTTTCCTTCGTGAAGCTGGTTGAAAAGACTGTAGCCCCTTGGAGCCACACATCGGCAGAGGCAGGGCAACGCATGCACGCAGCCACACACACCCACACACAACGATCGTGGCGAGGCCCATCTTGGTTCCAGGATCGGTCCACATTCCCTTCTGGCCAATCCACACGCGCGTATGCACCGATGTTGGGCTCATGATGAGCTTCGACAGGGTCTGCGCATGTGCACGGTACGCGTCCTCTTAGAGAACGACCCAGGCAGCCCCCCGGGGAGGCCAACAAGAGCAGCCAGACTTGGCCGATCCTTGCCGTCTGGGCCTCTGGAGGGCCCGCCGGTCTGATCCCTCCTGGGGCCCCTCCCTCCAGGGTCAAGTTCGATATCCGAGCGATCTTGTCCCTCCCTCCCTCCTCCTCCTCCTCCTCCTCCTCCTCCTCCTCCTCCTCCTCCTCCTCCTCTCCTCCTTCTCTTACGCTGGTCTCCTCCTCCTCCTCCTCCTCCTCCTCCTCCTCCTCCTCCTCCTCCCTCCTTCCTCCTCCTCCTCCTCCTCCTCCTCCTCCTCCTCCTCCTCCTCCTCCTCCTCCTCCTCCTCCTCCTCCTCCTCCTCCTCCTCCCTTCCGGCCGGCTCGATCCGATCCGATCCCGATGTCCTCGCGATCCGATGCGGCCCGCTGCTTGCACCTGGCGCGGCGGGCCCGCCTGGACTTCGGCTCCGTGCCGGCGAGGCCCGATCCGACGCACACGTCCCAGGTCGCCCGCGGGGGCGCGGAGGGGACGGCGCTTCGCGCATCGCTGCCTGGGTTGGACAGCTGGCCTTCCCCTTGGGGTGCGGAGGTGACTGCGCCTCGCGGGGCGCGATGCGCGAAGCTGGGTGGCCTGGACGTCCGCCCCCGCCCCGGTGCCGACTGGTCCGCTGCCCACCGACCCTGCCCTCGTCCCGCGCCGGCCCACCGACCACGGCCGCCAGAGCCGCGGCTTCGGCCGAGCAGGCGACCGGCAGGAGCCGTGGGAGACGCCGCCGGCTCCCGCCTGAGCGAGGCGCGCCGAGCGCGCACGCGCATGCGCGGAGGGCACGACGTCCTCCCTCCTGACTCGCTCCCTCCTTGCTCGGAGCCGCTTGCTCCTCGCTCCTCCTCGCTCGCTCCTCGCTCGCTCCTCGCTCGCTCCTCGCCCCTACTCGCTTCTCGCTCCTCGCTCCCATGGCCCGCTCGGCCGAGCCGGCGGCCAGCAAATGCCGCGGGAGGCCTCGCGGCCAGCCGCCGGCGGAAGCGCGCGTGAGCGCGCGCGCAGGTGCCGGAGGGAGCCACGGTCAGAGGAGGGCGACTCCTCCTCCTCCTCCTCCTCCTCCTCCCCTCCTCCTCCTCCTCCTCCTCCTCCGCCTCCTCCTCCTCCTCCTCCTCCTCCGCTCCTCCTCCTCCTCTTTCTCCTGCTCCTCCTGCTCCTCCTCCTCCTGCTCCTCCTCCTCCTCCTCGTCCTCCTCCTCCTCCTCCTCCTCCTCCTCCTCCTCCTCCGGTAGTTGACCTCCGGGGGGGCCCTCTTGTCGCCACGGCTGGACGCAGCTCAGATCACTGGTGCGCTTGAGCCTGGGCAAGGGTCTGGGGACCGATTTTGAGTTTAGTTGCCTCGATTCGCCCGTTTTGAAACGCAACACGTCCTGCGTTGAAGACGTCCGTGTCAATACGTTGCGCGTTGCCTCCACGTATTGGACCACGCTTTGGCGAATGTATCGCGTCGGACCTACGTTCTCAGCCTACGTGTTGAGCTCCGTATCAACACGCTACGTGTTGCGCGCTGCGTATCGGTGCAACTAAGATTTTGAGCTGCCGTGGTCGCAGCTCGCCCTGCTCCAGCAGAGGAGAAGCAGAGGCCATCGCCACCGGGAGCCCGTCGCGGGGGCGGGGCCCGGCGGCGCCCAGGGCGTGCCACGGCCCAGGGACGGGTCTCCCCCAGCGGCCAGAGGCGCCACGTGAGCGACGCCAGACAACGGGGTCGCCTCCACCGATGCTGGCGCGCAGGCTGCCCGCGTAAGGTCGCGCGTGAGCGCCCGCGTCTCCAATGTGGCGTGCCGAGAGGGCGGGCCGCGTAAGCCCCCGCGCAAGGTCGCCGTGTCATCTCGCGGCGGTCTCGCTCTGGATCGCTGCTCACGCCTCCCCGGGCCCGCGCTCCTTCTGGGTGGGACGAGAAGGGGGAGGGGGGACAGGGAAGGGCGGCTTGCACGCACAAATTCGCTGAGCACCCCGCTCACCCGTAGCTGGGTTGCGTCTGCAACCACAGCGTTGGGTGTGCGCCGAAGCCTGCGCGCGCCGCAGGCTTCGGCGCACAAGCGGCGCGGAGCGGCGGCGCGGCGACTGCTCGCGCCTGCGTCCGCCGCGTGCGCCTGGGGCCAGCGAATGTGTGCGATGGAACCAGGGGCCGAACTCGTTCCATACAAAAATCTAGGAGGGGTAGGGAAAGGGATGCCGTTGCTCGTCCTGGAGGACCGTATTCGCGTATGCCGCATTCTCCCCGGAATGCTGGTCAGAACGCACCCCAGGAGAGGTCCTGAGAGTAGCGGTGTTTGTATTGCTCTGTTCCTCCTACAAACTGCCGCATGCGGTTGTTTTCGGCCCCGCCGTTGGCCGCACTCTTTCATGAGTAGCCGCCTCCGGCGCCGGAAAAAAAACAGCTAAATACGTTAGCGGATTCGCTGAACGTTGCCCCCGTTACTAACCCCCCTTTTCGTCCGGCCCGATTCTTGGTTCTGGGTCGCCATCGGAGGTCTGGGTTGTCCTCTCTTTGTGCAGGTGTGCCGCGCTCCTTTTTTGTGCGCGGCAGCGCTGTCGTTTTCCGCCTTCGACCCTCATAGCAGTTTGTCCCTGCATGGTGCGGCCTCACTGCCAGCGTCCGCCTTTTGGGGTGATAGCGGACGTTCGCGCAGCGGCCTTGTCCGAAGGAGGCCAAGCACGTGTTTCGCTTCCCGTGTACAGCGAAATCATCGCGCGGCTCTTCTTGGCGTTTTCTACGAAATTGGCAAATTCCAGAGAAGGTCTTCCTGCAGACGGGGAGGGATTCCTGCTCGTAGGAGTTGGCCTGAGGATTTCGACCTTGAGGGCTTGTTGAAAAATCGCGCTGGTCTGCTCTATCCGAACCTCTTCGTCCTCCTCCCGTCCTCCCCCAGGCCCATGTGTGTTCCGCGGAGTCGGCCAGGACGGCATTTGTGGCAGCGAAAACCGCATCAATACCAGCAGCAGTGGCACTTTCGGTAGTGGTAGGGTCAACGCGATTGTTGCAAGGAGTAGCCGCAATTGTACTGCCAGTCATGCGAAGCAGTAGTAGTAGCAGCATCACTAGCAGTGGTGGTGGTGGTCGCAGTCGGCTTGACGTTTGCTGCACCGTAGAAGTGGCCATGTTCATTCGAGCCCTTGCAGCTCGGGCGAAGGGTCGACAAGCGGCGTGGAGGGTCAGGAGGAGGAGCAGTCAGCGGAGGACAACCTGGGGGGTCAGGAGGAAGAGGCTTGAAGAGAACCAGGAGGAGATGAAGAGGGAGAAGGAGGGGGAGGACAGGACAGGACATCCGCATAAGCGGGTACAGCGTCAGAGCACCTACTCGGGTGACCTACGCGCTCCTGTCGAAATCCCCTTGCGATTTGTTGTGCTACAGCCCTGCCTTCTCACCAGGGCCGGCAGGAGAAGGAGGAGGAACAGGAGGAGGAGAGCGACGACGAAGGAGAGGATGAGGAAGGGGAGGAGGAGAATAAGGAGGACGAGGAGGAGGGCTTCGCGCTCCTCTTCTTGGGAGAGTCTGCTGGGGAATTCGTGGAGCGGCTATGTTGAGGTCGTCTTGGGGCCCTCTTGGGGTCCTCTTGGGACAATCTCTTGTTGTGGAGTTTGCGGGCCCTTTTGAGGCTCTTTGGAACGACGCCTTCTTGCGATGGGAGGGCAAAAAGAGGGCGCCATTTAGCCCCCCCACCCACACACACACACACACGCACGCACGCACGCACGCACGCACGCACGCACGCACGCACGCACGCACGCACGCACACACACACACACACACACACACACACACACACACACACCACACACACGCACGCACACCACGCACACACACACACACACACACACACACACACACACACACACACACGCACACACGCACACACACACACACACGCACACACACACACACACGCACGCACGCGCGCGCGCACGCACGCACGCACGCACGCACGCACGCACGCACGCACACACACACACACACACACACACACACACACACACGCACACACACACACACACACACACACACTTGGAAGCAATAACAAATACGCTTGGCGGCCTCATGCCGTCGTGGGACCTCTCAGATGTACGCTGGAGGCTATCATGAACCACTTTCCGCTATCTCGAACCATACTGGAGGTCAGATTGCAGCGTCAGAAGGCCATTTGGGAGCCATCTTGGATCCAAAAGGGCGGTCTGACACCTCGCGGGAGGAAGTCCAGACCCAGGGGAGGGAGTCTACATCTCCCCGAATAGTGGAAGGGCTTGGGAAGGAGGAAGAACAGAGCAGTTCTACCACCTGCGCCCAGAGAGGTGGTGGGATGATTGTTTATCTGAACGTACCTGTGCATCACACCGTGTTACAACACACCTTTCTTCTTCTGTGCGCACATGGATGCAGAGACTACACAGTTCGAGGTGTTCATGGGCAGATCGGGCTTTGCAACGGGCACAATGCGAGCCGCAGACAGCGGACCCGATTATGTGCAGTTGGCGCGATCGCTCGATGTTTCAATTGTTGCATGGGTGGGGTACGCTACCTTTTTGAATATGTTGCTATCGCATGAGATCCGCGCGCACTCTGGTATAGAATCCCAACAGTTGCACGGATGCAACACGGGCCGCTTGCAAAATGCGGCGAATGTCTTGGCGGCGCCGACCCAATTCGTCTCACAAGTTCTTATCAGTTGCACGGATGGAGCGCATGTCGTTTTCAGACTAGGTGGTTCTGGCGTGATTGCCGCACGCATTCGTCCCAACACATTCTTGCAAGTTGACCACGTAATTAAAAGACATTGCGTAAGCAATTCGCGCAAGGTGGTTGCGCCCCCCCTCCCTGAGACTCCGATTCTTCGTCAGTCAGTTTCCAATTGCTACGCTAATGGAGGGCGGGCCGTTTTCAAACCTTCCCGTGCTTCTACATGGCTGGGGGGCGGCTCCCTTCTCCAAACGCTACGGCGGGGGCGTTCGTTAAGGAATGCGCCCAGGAGGCTCAAGACCCTAGATGATTCCTTCTCTGCTGAGGGCGGCTGTGGTATCCATGGCCAATCCACGATTGGACTTCAACCGGCTTCCAGGCCATGGGTTCCTTACCTAATGGTCCTTCCCGATTGCACTCACTGTAGATCTGCTTTGTGCCCCCTGTCCTCCTCGTCGCCCTCGTCCTCCGCAGCCATTTTTGCCCACCGGTGCGGCCGCATGGCGCTCCGCGGCGTGGCCGTGTGCGGACTGGCGTCGCCGCGGCGGGCTTCCCGTTGGCCGGCTTCCGCCGCAGTGGGCGCGCTGGTCGCGGCGCTGGCGGTGTGCGGGCGGAGGTCTGCCGGCTCCCGCGGCTTCGCCGCGGCGCGAGCCGCGCGGGCCCCGCCGCCGAGCGGCGCGCCTGGGCCGCCAGGGGCGCTGACCAGGCAGAGCGCGCTGCCCCCGGCGCGCAGCGGGCAGCGGCGCCAGGCCAGGCCGGCTGCGCCCGCTGCCAGGCGGCGCGGCCGGCGGCGCACACGCCCCGCCGCCGGGGCCAGCGGAGCTGACGGCCCCGAGGTGTGCGAGCTTCCCCCGTCCGAGCCGACGACGGCAGAGCTCTTCCGCTTCGCGGTCGGCGTCTTCGGCCTGTACGTCGCGTCACCGATCCTCTCGCTGGCGGACTGCAGCTTCGTGGGCCGCATCGCCGGCACGGCGCAGTTGGCCGCGCTGGGCCCAGGCATGTCTCTTTGCGACGGGCTGACCTACGTGTTCAGCTGCATTGGCATCGCCACGACCAACCTGTACGCCACCCGGCGCGCGCGAGGCCAGTGGCTGGCCTCGCGCAGGGTGGTGTCGGATGCGCTGACGATCGGCCTGCTGAGCGGCTCTGCCCTGGGCCTCGCGCTGGCATTCCCAGGGCGCTGGTTGCTCCCCTTCTTCGGAACGGCGCCCGAGGTCCTGCACCACACGGCGGCGTACCTGACCGTGCGAGCCGGGGGGGCCCCCTTCGCCATGCTGACCACCGTGGCGCAGTCCGTCTGCCTCGGGGAGCAGGACTCCGTGTCGCCCATGGTCGCGGTGATCATCAGCGGCGCGGCCAACGTCATCGGCGACGCGATCCTCGTGCCAATGTACGGCGCCGCCGGCGCGGCCGCCGCCACCGTGGCGGCTCAGGGCGTGGGCGCCGCCTTCCTCCTGGGCACGCTGCGGCGGCGCCAGCGCGACCTGGGACAGTGCGCCGGGGGTGCCGGGCCGCTCGGCGTGCCCTGCCGCGAGCGCCCCCCGCTCTTCACGTGGCCCGCGCGGCCTTCCGCGGGTCGCTTCCTCGCGCTGGCCGCCCCGGTGTTCGTGGCGCTGCTGGGCAAGATGGTGTTCATGAACTCCCTCACGCTGGCGGCGGCCGGGCTGGGCACCGTCGCGCTGGCGGCGCACCAGGTGGCGTTCAACCTGTGGCTGTTCTTCTGCCGGGCGGGGGACTCCCTGGGCGCCGCGGCGCAGGCGTTCTTGCCCGCGGCACGCGTCCAGCCTGGCCCTGAGGCTGCCAGGCGCCTGATCCTGCGGCTGGCGGGCGTCAGTGCGGTGTGGGGCCTCTGCAACGCGGCTGCCTGCGCGGCCCTGCCCGCCCTCGTGGGCGGAGCGTTCTCCCACGACGCCGCGGTGCGCGCGATGGTGAACAGCGTGACGCCGCTTCTGGGGACTGGCCTGATCCTGCACTGCGCCACCCTGATGCTAGAGGGCGTCCTGCTGGGTAGCGCGGACGGGGGCTGGCTCGCGAAGATCTACTGGCTGAACACCCTCGGGTTCGTCTCGGCCCTGTGGTACGCTGGCAAGCTGTACAGCAGCCTCTCTCTGGTCTGGATGGCGATGGTGGTCTTCCAGGTCGTCCGCCTCTCCGAGTTTTCGGCGCGCGTGCGCCAGGTGGCCTGGGCCCCAGGCTCCCGCAGCACGGCGCCCACGGCGCAGGCCGTTGCCTGATGAAGTTGGGACGCCACAGCTCCGAGTTTTCTCTGGCCTCGAGCCGTTGCTCTCCTCCTGTCCTTCTTCCTCCTCCTCTTCCTCTTCCTCCTCCTCCTCCTCCTCCTCCTCCTCCTCCTCCTCCTCCTCCTCTTCCTCCTCCTCCTCCTCCTCCTCCTCGTCCTCCCCCCCTTCCACCTCCTACCACCGCGTCATCCCCACCTCTGCCTCCCCAAACTCCACGTCGAAGGAAGGCGGCCTGAAGAAGATGGCTCCGATGAAAGAGGGGGGACAAGAAAGGAGAAGAAGAAGGCCCAATTCTTCCTCCAGGAGGCAGGCGGGGCCTGCGAGGCATTCTGTTCTCGGGGGTAGCGAGAAATCGCGAAGGTCACTGCGCTTCGCGCTGTGCGAAGCGCGAAGTTAGGTGCTCTAGAAGATCCAAGAACCCGCCCTTCAACAGAGATCAAGCAAGAGTTCAGGACGGCGCAGGGCCTCGAGCCTCAAGGATTCTGGAGGGACCAAGTGCTTCAAAACATTGATCGGCAAAAGCACGGCGGAGAGTGAGCAGCGCTGTGACGAGGGGTAAAGTTGCAGAAGGGAGGTCGTACCGTTCTTCCTTTCTTCGGAAATTGGAGCATATACATTACCAGTGGCGGGCAGGACTTTTTTGAGGGTCGGGGGCGACGTCGGGGTGGTGTGGTGTACACTTGTTTCCCCGTTTTCCTCGGGAAACAACATATACACCAAGATCCCGTACACACCAGGATCCGCTTTCTTGTGCGAGATTCAGTGTGAGGTCAGACAAAGGCGTCGGTGTATATAGAGTTAGGTTCCCTATCTCTGGAAGTCCTCGGGCCCTTGGAGGAAGCAGCCGGGCATTACACGCGCTTGGTCGCACCCCCCTGTATGCGTCCACCCTTGTTATCCTCCCCCTGCTCCTCTCCTCCTCCTCCTCCTCCTCCTCCTCCTCCTCCTCCTCCTCCTCCTCCTGCTCCTGCTCCTCCTTCGCGTCCTCCTGCGCACTCTTACTCTTCCACACACCCCTTCTTTTTCGCCTCATCTCCCTCCTTCTCCTCATGGCGCTTGCTAATTCGTAAGGGCCTCCGCCATCAATTTCCCCCTCGGCTTCATCTGCTGGCGCTACGTCTGTACACGGCTGGTCGCAGGCTGCGTTGTTGGGGTTCGAGTTCTTCAACACCCATATGGGCCACGCATGGTGTCCTTCCTGGATGGCCGCTAGCCCCTTGCTGCTTGCAGCGTGCTGTGCTGAGCTCGTTCGACTCGCTATTCAGTCACACCGACCACATATGTAGAACTATTGACGTGTCGTGTATGCCGAAGGTATTCCGATTGCCATCGTGGGAGTTATTGTTCGCGTTGTCAATGCCGCTTGCTCGTTACTAACCATGCTGGTTCGGGTTCTGCGAAATATGGGGCTGCCGCCAGCGAGGCAAGATGATTATCAGCAGCAGCAGCAGCGCCCACCTCGGGAAGCAACTAGCCAAGCGTATCGGCCATCTCGGTTAAACGTACTCGTCGGCGGTCGAACTGCTCAGCATCGAAGTATGATAGGGGCGTCCCATTAGGTTCAGCAAGACGCGGACTAGGATTTCCAACACTTGTCGGAGGCTGCCTAGAACGCGTATGGTCCACAAGCCGAACGTTTTGGTTTCGCTCTTTGTCAAGCAGGCGTTCCCGCCAGCAGTGCAATACGGGGTAGGAGGTCACGGGCAACCCCCCCATCATTGATTGTGCAGATGAGACGAGCTATGAGGGGGACGTGGTGCACCCCAGGGGTTACAACATCTCCTTGGACCACATCGTGTCTCCAGGGGGCCATGCACGAAGACCCTCACATTGCATGCTGGACGCAGCCTGTGCTGCAATGGGCGAACCTGTCTCGATGTCGAGGCAGCTCGCACGACAGCCTGTAGCGTACCGTGTTGCTTTCACTTCGGGCCCCAGGCTGGCGGTCGACGTCAACATCTGGAGGAGGAGGAGGAGGAGGAGGAGGAGGAGGAGGAGGAGGAGGAGGAGGAGGAGGAGGAGGAGAAGGAGAAGGAGGAGGGGGAGCCAGGAGGAGGAGGAGAGGAGGAGGAGAGGAGGAGAAGGGGGAGGGAGGGGAGGGGGAGGGGGAGGAGGGAGGAGGAGTATGTTTGAAGAGGAGGAGGGGGAGGAGGAGGAGGAGGAGGAGGAGGAGGAGGAGGAGGAGGAGGAGGAGGAGGAGGAGGAGGAATCAACCAGTGCACGCTTGCATCCTTTGTCTTTTGGACGTGTTGGGACGCTTCGTCGCTCTCGCCAGCTGAATCTCAACGGCGCTCAGCAAGCCAGGTACATTTCTCCCCAAAGCGTTGCTCCAGTTGTGTCCAGGCCGCCGGAAAGCCTGAGTTCTGGCGTTGCTCCTCTCGCAGGAAAAGGGGGCGAAGAACGACACGGCCACGGATCGCTCTCGCCTGACCGCTTGCATTGCACGAGCTTCCGCGGCTCATCGTGGAGGTGAATTTGATTGCGTCTCTCCGCGCGTTTCCGGCGCGCTGCCCCCCCCCCGCCTGTACGCACACGCGCACACACTCATTCACACGCACACACACACAGCTTCCTCGTCAGACACCAGTGCTGATGGGCCAGTTTCGCCCTCATCCTTGGACCCAGGGGCTCTACTGGGATTGGGGTCGCAGGATTCCTCGGGCGCGCCAGGGGAGGAGTGGCATGCGGTTGAATGCCGAAGGGCATCCCGAGGCCCGCGCCGTCCGACCCAGGATCACCCCGACCTTGGTCCGTGCCCGCCCCCCCGAGCCACAATTCGGCAGTTCGGCAGGGCCGTCAGGCCCCGCGCGCACTTCGATGCCAGGACGCACGGTCTTCCCGATGACGCTGCTGCCCTCGCTCGTGCCGCTGCGGTCGTTCACCCTGAGTTCGACCCAGACTTCTAATGAATTGAAAATCAAGACGGAGGTTTTTCTCGATTTTCGGCCTCCAGCGGCCCTCGCCGGGCCCTGGCACTGTCAAAAAACGGTTCAGAATGAAAAACCGGTCCTGGGGAATGGGTCGAGACTTCTGAGGACCCCGTATTGAAAAAAAATCATGACATCGGATCCCTGGTGACGACGAGTTGCCCCCTTCTGGATGTTGTGATTCATGGGAGGATCGGCCTTGCTTGTCTCCCCACGGGTGGAAAGCAAAAGTAATCGGGTGGCCGAAATGGGCCAAACGCCCTTGTCCCAAGCCGCTACACCAGCCATGCTTACCAGCCACGCCTCGTCCGAGCGCGGGGATCGGCAGGCCTGGAGCGGCC
>CAUYUJ010014577.1:367225-393551 GCA_963575745.1 Prorocentrum cordatum | reverse complement strand
GAGGAGGAGGAGGAGGCGGAGGAGGAGGAGGAGGAGGAGGAGGAGGAGGAGGACATGGACGTAAGGCGCCAGCGGCGTGCCCTGCACCGCGTGGGCCCTCTCAGGGATGCGAACGGCTGGGAGTAGGAAGTGCCGCGCATTGGCGTCACAGATTTTCAGCCGTTTTCGGCCTCCAGGGGCCCTCGCCGGGCCTCTCGGGGCCGTCGAAGAACGCCTCGGGACGAGACGCCGGCCCTAGGGAAGTGGTCCAGACCACCCCCAGATGTCTGGGCCTTTTCTCGGGACCGGTTTTTTACCTTGGGTCGTTTTTGGACGGCCCCGAGGCCCGGGAAGGGCCCCCAGAGGCCAAAAATAGCGAACAACCAACCGAAATACCGAAATAGCGGAAAAGTCGCCACGCCGGATGTCCGGGGAGGGGGCTTGCGGGGTCTGTTTGCCTGCGGGGCGGCAGCGTCGCACGTTGGCCCCTCGGGGCTGTACAAGGGGCCCTGTCCGCCGCGGCAGCCTAGGAGGCCTCCCAATTGGGGTCCAGATCCTCTCCTTCTTCTTCTCCTCCTCCTCCTCCTCCTCCTCCTCCTCCTCCTCCTCCTCCTCCTCCTCCTCCTCTTCCAGCAGGTGGCTGAGGCAGGCTCCCAGCCCATGCCCATGAGCACCGCCTGCGCCGCGCCCAGCGGCCCGCGCACACGGCGCCACCGGTGGCCCTTGGCCGCCACGAGCGCCTGGCGCATCCGTCCCCAGGCGCGCTGGATGCGCGCGCGTGCAGCTCTGGGGCCGTCCCCGCAGCGCCAGCCAGGACTCCAGCACCTCCAGGCGGAAGGCGACACCTGGATCGCCGCCGACCGTCGTGGCCAGGAGCGTGGTGAGGCAGCGGCCGCCAGCGCGCCCTGCCGCCATGGCCGCGGCCTGGCGGCGCAGCTCCAGGGCGCCACTGGCCCACAGGCCCTTGGCCTCCGTGGTGAGCGCAGCCCGCTGGCGCACTCTCCTGATCTTGGCTGTGCGCAGGCGGCTCGCTCGGAACCGCGCCGCTCAAGCCCGCTGCCTGCCCACCGCCGTGTCGCAGCCCTGGTCGACCGCCGTGTCCGCCTTCGTGGCGGGCATCCTGGGCGTGGGCAGCGTTCTCCGCAGCTCCTCCGCCAGCGCGGCGCCCGAGGCCAGGCCCCTCGCCTCGACGACCCCCCTGCTCGAAGACCTTGCCGACGTCCTTGAGGCTGTCCACGACCGCCCGCTTGGAGCCCTCCAGCCTCGCCGTCGTCTCGTCCACGGGCGTCCAGATGCTGCAGGTGGGAGCCACCTCGTGGGCCTGCTGGAGCACCTGGTGCACGTAGACCTTGGCGAGGCTCGTGCCGCGCGCCGACTCTGCCACCAACCGAGCGAGTCGGGTGCAGCGTGTAGCTGGGCCCGTGGTGTCGGTCCTTCAGCAGCCTCGGGGCCAGCAAGAGTTGCACCTCCATCGTCACCTCGGTCGCTGGGAGGCGCACCTGCGCAGCCAGCCCCATCGGCAGCGCCAGGCTGATGGTGTCGCAGAAGGTCTGCAGGTCGAGCAGCAGCGTGCCCGACGGCTTCTGCAGCACCCTCCCCACCTCGCCCTGCACGGCCCTGCACAGGGCAGCTCGGAGAGCGATGAGCTCCCCTTTGGTGGCGCCGTCCCAGCAGGCGCCCGGGGCCCTCGGTCCAGGTCCAGAGACCGCTGCGCGCCGCGGTCCTTGCTCCCGGCCTTGGGCAGGGTGGGGAGCCTGCCCAGCACGCGTTCGCCCTGCACGGGCCTGGGGACCGACGCCGCCCGCACCGTCGTGCACCCTCGCGGCCCGCAGCCCGCCACCTCGCGCGCACGTTGGTCAGGTCCACCATCTCCTGCTTGGCCAGCTGCGGCAGCCTGTCCACGTCCAGCGAGCCCAGGACGTCGGCGCCCGCGGCCTTCCTGCCGCCGATGGAGCGCACCGCCGCCGTGAACTCGTCCAGCTCGAGTGGCCCCAGCGCCTCCTGCCTGGCAACCTCCACCGTCCTCTGCAACTGGCTGCGCAGCCTCACAACGTTGGCCACCGCGTCCTGCCAGAGGCGGTCTCACTTGTCCGCGCGCTTGTCCATGATCTGACTCGGCTGCGAGATCGTGATCACGACGCGCTCGCGAGGCCCGATCTTCCCCCGCCGTTGTCATCGGCAGGGGCCCGCGCACTCTCTACCTGCAGTTCATTCTTAACAGGCCGCGCAGGCTTGATCATCTGGCGGAGGAGGCCCGCCTGTTCCTTCCACGCCTTCTTGGCCCAGCTGGTGCACGTAGGCCCTGCGCGACTCGCCCAGCGCTCGAGCTTGGCCTCGAGCAGCCAACTTGGAGGTGGTCTCCAGGAGCTGCTCCCTCTTCGGCTTGTTGAGGGTCCCGAGACTCTTCGCCTGCTCGCTCCATTCATTCATGCAGCCCGCGTCGCCGAAGTACTTCAGCAAGCCCTCGCCCTCGAAGCCTTGTACGATGGTGGCGACCCTGCCTGCCACCTGCTCCCTCTCCGTCGCGCGCTTGCGGCTGCCCACGAGGCAGATATAGCGCTGCAGAACAGGCGGTGCGACTGGGGCCTCAACGCCACGGTCGTCGGCGGCGGCCAGCGGGCCCGCCTGCGCAGGCGAGCACCGGGCTGTGAAGCGGAGCCGACCTGTCTTTCGGGGCTGGAGCGCTGGGCGACTATCGAGGGGGGGATGGTCGGGTCACAGCGTTCGGGGACGGGTCGGGGGGAGGGCGATGCTCGGAGCACCAGGGGAAGCGACGCTGCGGAGCGGCCGTCGCGACCGTCTGGTGGTGTGCCCATAGTAGCCACTAGAAGCAAGGTGCCACGAGGGTGAAGCCGTTGGCGAGGTTCCGCGGGCGGAGACCCTTGCGCTCGCCATGGCCCTCGAGGGCGCTTCGGGGGCGCTGTTGTTCGTGACCGACCACCGGGCCAAACTGAGGGCAAAGCAGGGGCTAGGGCACGGTTGAGCTCGAGAGGACCCCTTTGCACGCCGAGCTGGCTGTCGAGCGGCTGGCCACCCCCGGGGGCCGCTTCCTCGCGGCAGGCAGCGCCGCAGCCGATGCGGGGGCGGGGATTGGGGGGGAGGGGTCGTGCACGAGGCTGCCCGCGGGGACCTCTGGGACGCGACGGCGGCCTTGGTGGGGCGCCGCGCGCGCCAGGCCCTCCAGCTTGCGCTCGAGGCCGCCGCTGAGAGGGCGGCGAGAGTCGAGCGAGTGGCCCGAGCCCCGCCCCCGTCGACTGGCCATCGCTCGCCCGTCGCACTCGCTCGTTCCGGTCGGCGCGGAGTGACAGTGCAGCGCCTGCCTCCAGCCCGTCCACTCCTCGGCCCTCTTCGATCTCTGCGCGGCCCCGCGCGCGCCCACTCCCGCGCCGGTCGCGGTCGAGGCGAGGGCCCCGCGAGCGAGAGTGCAGGAGGAGGGGCAGAAGGGGGTGGCAGTGGCCATCCACGAGTCCCGCAGAGCGGGATGGTGGGTGCCCTTTGCCTTGCATGTCTGCCGCGAGTGCGGACGATTCGCTATTGTGGTTTTCAGGCGCCTCCGCAAGCCGTGCCTTGGGAGCACGGCCAAAGGGCGCGAGAATCTGGCCAGGATCGCCAGGGAGCTTTACCCGACATGGGAAGGAGCCCCCAGGGTGGTCAGCGAGGCGACCCGCCTGAGGGTGGAGGCCGAGGCGCGATCCAGCAGTCCGAGGATCGCAGAGAGCTGCATTGCCAGGGGGGGGTTCTTCTTCTCCTGGGGAGGCGTCGTGCTCTGGGGAGTGCGAGGCCGCGTTTGGACCGAGCCCCGGGCCCGAGTGCAGCGATTCCGAGTTTGAGCCGAGGGCCGTGCCTCTGGACCCAGAGGAAGAGGCGTCGACTGGCTCCTCGGGGATAGGGCCCCCCCGTAATTTCAGAGTCTTGAGTTCCCTGGCAGCGCCCATCGTTGGCGTCAGCTCTCGGTCGGGGTCGCTCAGGGCAAGCTCGCGATGGAACCGCTCTTGTCGAATTCTCAGCTGGAATCCTCTTCCTCCTCCTCTTCCTCCTCATCATCATCGTCATCATCATCATCATCATTATTATCATCATCATTATGATCATCATCATCATCATCAGCATCAGCATCAGCATCAGCATCAGCATCATCATCATCATCATCATCATCACCATCATCATCATCAGTATCATCATCATCATCATCATCATCATCATCATCATCATCATCATCATCATCATCATCATCATCATCATCACAATCGTCATCATCGTCATCATCCTCCTCCTCGCGCCTCCTCCCTCCTCCTCCTCCTCCTTCTCCTCCTTCTCCTCGTTCCTCCTCCTCGCTCCTCCTCGCTTTCGCTCCTCCTCCTCCTCCTTCTCCTCCTCCTCATCCTCCTCCTCTTTCTCCTCCTCCTCCTCCTCCTTCTCCCCCTCCTCCTCTTGCTCCTCCTCCTCCTCCTTCTCCTCCACCTCCTTCCGTAGCCATTTCGGCTCAAGGCTATGAGTTCCTCAGCGTAGCGCACGGATACCGCTAGTCCGCGGCCAGTGCCAGGGCGCTTGCGCTCGACATTTGATCTTCCCAGCCAGCACCTTAAGGGGCTCAGTGGCGGCCCGACATCTCGTGCTGCAGCCTGGGCCTGCGGGCCCCCGCGATGTCCTAGGCGTCTCGCCACCAGCAGAGTCGGATGGTTTGGGCCAAGCCGTGGCGATGTCGCTGGTGCACCAACAAGTCGGGTGAACGTTGGAGGAACCCTGTGGTTGCCAACGTATGCGGAGGCAGATGCAAGTGCGACAAGAGCGTGGCCTTTTTCTCCATCAAGCCGCCCAAGGCTCTTTCCTGGTCCTCGGCGGCAGGTGGCAAGGCCAAAGGCAAGGGCACGGACAGCAACAAGTCAGCGCGTGAGAAGGCCCTGGAGAAGCAGCTTGCCGATTTGCGCAAGCAGCTGGAGTCCAAGGGCGATGACTCGGACATGCAGGTCGACGCGGGCAGCGGGACCCTCCCTGCTGCCGCCGACACTGAGAAATAAAACGCAGAGCTGGCGGAGGCGGAGGCGATGCGCAAGGCCCTGGGCGAGGCACACTCGGAGAGTGGATGCTCTGTTCTCCAAGCTGCTATCCGACCTACGTGAGGAGGTCAAGTCCACAGATGACGCTGACGGTGATTTTCTTACGACGGGGTCGGCGAGTTGGGCATCCCAGAGTAGTGCGCAGGCCGCCCCAGGCGGCTCGCCAGGGGTAGAGAGGATGGAGCTGAGGTGGGCCCGCGATCATCTGGGATCTTCTGACATGGCTGATGGTGGATCTCTTATGGCGTCCGAGGCGAGTTCGGCGTCCCAGAGAAGTAGATATGGTGTGATGAGAATGTGTGTGTGTGCCCTACCTGTCCAAGAAGGGTTGCAGCCAGTACATCGCCGAGCAGAAATTCTGCGAGGTGAAGGTCAATGCCAGTGACGAGACCGAGTACGCATGGAAGGTTGCCGAGAGAAGTCGCCCTAGGCGTGCTATCAGGAGTAGAGGGGATGGGGTTGAAGTGGACCCGCGATCCCTCAGCTTCCTGTGAGATGGCAGACGGTGGTTCTCTTATGGCGTTTACTTCGGGTACGGCGTCCTGGAGAAAGAAGCAGGCTGCTCCAGGCGTCTCGCCAGGGGTAGAGGAGATGGGGCCGAGGCGGGCCCGCGATCTCTCAGCACCGTCTGATATGGTAGATGGTAGTTGTCTTACTGCGTCTACTGCGGGTTCGACGCCCCAGAGAGGCTCGCAGGCTGCTTCAGGCGACGCGCCAGACGTAGAAGAGATGGGGCAGAAGAGTGCCCGCGATCCCTCAGTGCCTGATCCATATATTTCTGGATCGACGGCGCCGCGTGATACGGCTTCTCTCAATTCTAAGATGGATGCCAGATGTGCTGCAGGGGAGGGACCTGCTTCTGTCCCTCGAGCCCCCGCGAAAGTACAGGCTGGCTCTTGTGGCGTCAGCGACGATGGACCATCCGTCGGGACGACTGGCTATGGTGATTCGGTGGACGAGGCCTGTGGTCGGCCGGTCATCCTCAGCCTCCCAAACTACACACCAGCTGCGGCTGGAGACCGCCTGGCTCGACGGGGGGAGGCCAAACTCGTGACAAGCGACGGCGGCAAGACCTCCGACCCCAAGCATCGCAGCGGGAAGGCCAAGCCCAGCACGAGCGACTCTCCGTCGTCGGCTAGCCGCGCTGCCCAGGTGGCCACGGAGGTCTCGTCGAACACCTCCGCGAGCGTGTCGCTCCACTCCTCGTCGTCTGCGTCGCGCCAAGCCCTGACGAGAGCCAGAATAGTACCGAGGCAGGGCAGCGCGACAACGACGCACGCCTCTGTCCCGTCAGGCAGCGCAGCGACCTGGCCGTCTGGGCACCAGACCCTCGTCTTGCTCGTGTTCCGCTCGAGGCCCAGGTCGGCAAAGAGAGCGCTTGCTGCTTCCGGCGCCCAGTGCAGATAGGCCTTCCTCCTCCTCCGCCTCTTCCTCCTCCTCCTCCTCCTCGCTCCTCTTCTTCCTCCTCCTCCTTCTCCTCCTCCTCCGCCTCTTCCTCCTCGCTCCTCCTCCTCCTCCTCCTCCTTCTCCTCCTCTTCCTCCTCCTCCTACTTTTCTCCTCTTCCTCTCCTACTTTTCTCTTCCTCCGCTCCTCCTCCTCCTCCTCCTCCTTCTCCTCCTCGTCCTCCTCCTCCTCCTCCCTCCTCCTCCTCCTCCCTCCTCCTCCCTCCTCCTCCTCCTCCTCCTCCGCGTCCTCCTCCTCCTCCTCCTTCTCCTCCTCTGCCTTCTTCCGTCGCCATTTTGGCTCAAGACCTATGCTTGGGCGGGCTGAGCCCGCATTGGCAGAAACGGATACCGCTAGTCCGCGGCATACCCCGGCTTTTCCTCCAGGTCCGCCCCTGGAGTGAGAGCCTGGATGGACGCGCTGCGCGCCGCCGTCTTGCGCTCGCCAGACTTTCGGTGCAGGGAAGCCGACTACCAGCGTGGTCTGCCGCATCGCATCTGCCTCTGGCACCCAGGAAGCTTGCGCCATGGATCCAGTCGGGTCCGATGTGGAAGTGCGCGATCTGCGGCTGCGGGAAGAACCACGCCACGTGGTACTGGTGCAAGCACTGCTACAGCCCCAAGAACGACCAGCCGAGCGAGGCCCAGACCCCGCGGCCACGTGGGCAATGGGCGGGCGGGCGCCCTGCTGCTGGTGGCGCTGGTGGCGCTGCTGGGCATGGCGGCATCCAGGTCGAGAAGCTGGACCCTGCGGAGCTCCAGCACCTCCTCGCCGTCGCCGTCAAGCTCGGCAACTCGGACCTGGAGCGCCGCTGCAGGGCCGCCATCACCAAGCAGGAGACGCCTCCCGCCCCCAAGCCGCTGGCTACCCAGCTCTCGGGCGTCACCTACACCAGGGGCTGGCAGGTCAAGAAGTTGGCCGCCGCCATCGAACAGCTCGAGAAGCTGGAGAAGGCGGCCGACGAGCAGCGCGACCAGGTCGAGCAGATCAGCAAGCAGCTCGAGGAGTACACCCAGCAGCATCGCGCAGCTCCACAAGAGCAGGATCAAGGCTTCCGAGCCCGTCCTGGTCCTGGGCTCGCTCCTCGACGGCACCTGCGACTCCGCCAAGGTCGACATGGGCAGCATCTTCGACTTCGGCGACGAGGACATCTCGCAGGAGGACAAGGAGGAGGTCCAGAGGCGCCGCGCCGAGCTGGAGGAGCAGATCACCTCCGTGGCACGAGAGGTCTTCCAGAAGGCCGCCGACGTCGCCAAGGCTGTCAAGAAGCAGCACCAGGAGCACGCGGAGCGCATGGGCAAGAAGCGGCGCGGAGGCGCTGGTCCCGTCGCCGCCGCGCCGGCTGCCGCTCCAGGGGCAGGCGGCGCCGCGGCCGCGGCAGAGGCGGCCGCCTCGGCTCCGCCCCGCCCACCGTCTACGCGGGCGGCGGATGGGGACGCGGCCGCGCGCGAGCCCACCGCAGGTGCAGCCCCAGGCGCCGACGCGCAGCGGGTAGCGGCCCAGGCTCGCGCCTCTGGGCGGCGGCGCGCCCAGGCTCGGATCGGGCCCAGGCCCCCGCCGCGGCGGCTGCCGCAGCGGCGGGGGCCGTCGCGCCCTGAGGAGCGGGCCAGCGGGGCCCCCGACCTCGGCCCCGCATATCAGGCCGCGAGCAGGCCTGATGAGGACAGCCACCCAGAGGGAAACTCAAGTGGTCAAGCCTCCGCCGCGCCCTCGGACGCGACATTCCCGAGGAGGAATGAAGCCTCCGTGTCGAGCGGGGGCGGCGAGGAGAAGGCCGTGACTGCTGCGCGGGAGGATCAGTCCCTCGCCCAGCCATCGGTCAACGTGTCCCTGCAGAACCGCAGCCGCCTGGACCTGGAGGAGGTCGATGTGTTCGCAGAGCTCGACAGATGTTCGGACGGCGAGCCCGCTGAAGTGAGCGGGATCGCAGATCATGAAGAGGCACCCACCACCTCGAGCCCACTCAGGAGTCAAACCACCGCTGGCCACGGTGGGGGAGAAGGGGAGGACGAGTACTCCCTGCGTCTCCCAGGGGGGGCGGCGGGGTGGAACCCGCGCTGTCGTGCCCACTCTGCGGAGGATGGTGGCGGGCGCGCCGGCCGCCCCCATCGCGCACCAGGATGATCCTATGACGCCGTCTCGTTGCCAGGCTGGTGGCTCGGCTCCAAGTCGGGGCGGCGCAGGATCGCTACTTCGACGCACTCTTCGGGATGTTGGTGCGGCGGGCAACGCCATCGCCCCTCGGCGTGGAGAGCGAGGTGGCGAGCTGTATGGCACGGGACCTGCCCGCAAGGTCGCGGCTGCAGTTACCTTTGGCAGTATTGCGGAATGGGGCCCGGGGTCTATCGGCTTCTTACGGGCCCAAGGACGACAGTACAATGCGGTGTGATTCGTGGAGATGCACAGGAAAGCAGCGGACGCGCAGGGCATCCGCACGGCGGTTGCCAAGGACGGCTGGCTCGCCATGGTCGCCCCAGCCGTGCAGTCGGTCAAGTCTGCTTCGGGATGCAGAGGTGGCGAGGCCATCTTCGCCCTGAAGCACCTGGCAGCCACCTCCTGGGAGCGCATGCTAGGCATGTCGCAGTGCATGGGCTTCCAGGCGGTCACCCTGCACATCCAGCGGGGGGGCCTCGTCGTCGCGGCGGCGCACCTTCCCTGGCGGCGAGCTGGGGGGCGCCAGCGTCGAGCGCCTTCGGTCGGCCGGGCGCTCCGTCACGACGCTCGCCGACCCGTGGGTCAGCATCGGCGATTGGAACCTCAGCGCGGAGCAGCTGCAGGCTTCCTAGTTCACGCAGCTGGCGGACGGCACCATCGTCAAGCCCGACGTGGACATCACGTGCTCCACGGCCGCGGGCTCGTCGCTCATCGACTTCGCGGTGACCAAGCGCGGCTTCGAGGCCTTCTTGCAGCTCCGCGCCTGTCTGCAGGGGCCCTGGAAGACGCGCGTGGGCCTGGGGCTGGACATCGCCAGCGGCCACGAGCAGTGGTGGCACCAGGTTCTAGCGGTGCCTCGGGCCTTGCCGCCCCGCGAGCGCCCTCGCAGGCTGCCGCAGGAGGGCAGCAAGCGGGCGCGCAGGATGCTGGAGCAGAGGCGGCCTCGCAGGGAGGACGTCGACCCGAACCTGCGCGCCGCCTTCGACGACCTGGCCGAGGACTTCGAGGTCGCCAGCGCGCAGGGCCCTCGGAGGTGAAGGTGGCCTTCCACATCCCTCCTGAAGCCTGGGACCTGGCGTCTGATGCAGTCGCAAGCCAGCCGCGCGCGCCGTCGCGCGTTGGCGAGGCATGGACTGTCCCTGCGGGCTCAGGGGTCGGTGCGGTCACCGACCTTTACGGCCGCTGGGTGAGCACGCTGGAAGGGGCGGTGCTCCAGGTCGAGGGCGCGGACGACACCGCGCGTAGGTTATGCCCAGGTCGAGCCGAATTTCCAGACCTGACATTGGCATGGATGAAACCGTCTCCAGGAAGGGCGCACATGAGGGCGCCCGCAGTGGAATGGCGGTGGACGTTGGACACCCTCCTCACGAGGCTGTCGACGCTGCGCAAGCACAACTCCGACCACCAGCAGCAGCTCACCACCGTCGAGACCATCGGGAGGATGATGGAGCAGGGCGAGAGCCAGCCCGAGGACGTCATTTTCGGGAAGCGCATGGGCACGGCCGACGTCGAGGCTTGGACGGCGGCGGTCCACTCCAGCACTCGCGCCGCAGCGGAGCTGGAGGAGCTGCGCGCCGCGGTCGAGCGCACCCACGTGCTGGTGCAGCGGGCTTTCGCGCGCAGTCTGGCTGCTGCTGGCCACGCGTTCGTGCGCTGGGCTCAGGACTGCTGGAAGAGGCGCCCAGATGCGGCCCGCCGGGACGTCAGGGCCGAGGCCGCAGCCCCAGAGGCCGCGGCCGACCCGGCAGCCCTGCTGGCCGACAAGGCTGCCTGCTGGGAGCCGCGCTGGCAGGACCCATCAGCGTCGCGCCCCGACCTCCTCCAGGGCCTGCGTTTCCTTTGGCGAGAGGCGCAGCAGCAGCCGCTCGAGCCGCTGGAGGTGGAGCAGGTGGACAGCATCGTCGGGCGCATGTCGGGGGCCAAGGCCAAGGGCGTCGACGTCCTCTCGCCGCTGGACATCCAGAGGCTGCCGCGGCAGGGGCGCTAGGGCTTCACGGACGTGCTCAACGCCGCTGGTTGCCTCGGCAGCTGGCCGCGCCAGCTTCCCCTCACCGTCTGCTGCGCGATCCCCAAGCTCGCTGGAGGCGACAGGGTGATCGGGCTGCTCCCGACCGCGGCGGGCATTTGGTTCCGCGCTCGATCCACCCTCGCCGACCAGTGGTCTGAAAGTCTCGGAGAGTACTCGGACACTGCGGTGAAGAAGAGTAGCGCCCTCAGGGCGGCGATCGTCAGAGCAGTGATGGACGAGTCGTCGGCGTCGTTGGGTTTCATGTCGGCCTCCCTTTTGCTCGACATTGAGAAATTCTACGACAACGTCAGTCTGTTATTGCTCATGAAGGTCTCTAGTGAGCAGGGCTTCCCACCTGTAGCGACCCTGCTCGAAGTCCAGCTGCTCCTGGCGCCGAGGGTTCTCCAGGCCAGGACGACGGGCGGTCCATCGTTGCGGGGTCGGCGCACGGGGTTGAACTTGCGAAGGTTTTCCTCGGGCCGATTTTGCAAGCTGCGCATGCCAGTGCGAATTGTCCGAGGGCCCCACCAGTTGGGCCCTGGATTTCTGTTGACGAAACGGTCGTCAGGAGCGAAGGCGCTGAGTCGTCTGTCAGGCAGCAGTTGCGGGCCGCGGGAGCCCAGTTGGCGTCGTCGTTTTTTTTGGGGGGGGGCTGGGTTGCCGATTTTGGACAAGACGAAGTTGATCACAGCCTCGCCATCTTTAGGCCGTCATCTTGAGAATGATATCCAGGAAGTCGGGCTCCCCTTCTCCCGAGTTCAGCGTGCAGTCGATCTCGGGTGCGACACCGCAGCAGGCGCCAGGCGAGTTGTGCAAAAGATCAGTGCCAGGAGGCCCAAGGGGCGGCATCGTGCGCGCAGGATTCTCCGTCTTCGGAAGCATGCGAAGCTGTGCGACATTGCCGAGGGCCTCTTTCTTCAAGGGGCTCTGCCCCAGGCCTCCTACGGGCACCCCGTCATGGGCACTCCCCCTTCTCTATCACCGTCTTGCGACGGCAAGCCGCGTCGGCCGTCGCAAGGAAGGGGCCAGGTAGGTGCCTCACGACCATCTTGTCGGTGATGCTTGGCGATCAGGAACCAGCGATTTTGTTGAGAGTTCAGCTTGTCACGGCGTGGCTTGACATGTGGGCGCACGCGCCCTCCTTGCATGCTCGCATCGTCCGTGCGTGGCCGCGTGTGCGTGTGCGCATGGGTCGTGATGCGAATAAGCGTTGGCGCACAGTGAGGGGGCCCACAGGAGCCGTCCAGGCCACCCTCCTCGACCTCGGCCGGCCCCCCGTCTCTGCGTTTGAATGGCGCAGGCCCGCCGGTGACAGCTGGGGCATCTGGCGTTTTCCCGCCCCGCCCCCCGAGGAGCAGAGGAGCGAGGGTGCTTTCGATTTCTCCGAGCTCCTCGACGACCTCCGCGAAGATCCCCCCTCCTCCCACTGGGCGGCGGCGTCGTCTCATCAGTTCGGGGAAGGCTTGTCCGGGGGCGCCGATTTAAGTCCGATCCGTCTCGAGATTCGTCGCGCGGCGCGCGCGGGCTCGCACGATGAAGTAGGACAGATTGTCACGGTTGCGTCGGGGGGGCAGTGGCTGCAACAGAGGCAGCTTGAAGCGGGGTGCCTCGCCCCCCCGCCCTGCCCCAGGTGCGGCGAGGCCCCCGAGACCCTGTTTCACAGAATCTGGGGATGTCGTTGTAACCGAGGCCCTGGCTATGAGGACTCGGACTTTCTCCTTCCCCAGGCCCTCTCAGGCCAGGGCCAGCTCCCCTCCCTCTGGCTTCGTGGCCTCCCTCCCTCCTCCCTCGCCACTCCTTCGTTCGCTGATGGGCGGGGTGGGGCGACGGTGTGGACGGCGGGGCGGGATGGGGGCGACTCCGAGCGCCCGCTTGGCGCCGACACCTCGGCGCGTGCGTGGCATGATTCTCACTCCTGCCTGGTCGTCTTTGGAGACGGTTCGGGCGGGCAGTTCAGTGGCGACGCCCGTGTGCGCCGTGTCGGAGCTGCCGCGGTGGTCATTGAGCTCACCCCCAGCGGCCTCCGCCGTCTTGCCGGCGTAGCGTGCGGCCTCGACGGCCGCCATCAGACTGCTCCTCGGGCGGAGCTGCGCGCCTTTGCGCTCGTTCTGGCCACCTCCCAGGGTCCGCAGCTCTACGTCGCGGACTGCGCCAGGCTGATGCGGGGCTGGGAAAAAGGCCTGCACCGCTCGGGCGGGGGTCCGGCGGGGGTACAGGCCCCAACGCCAGCCTTTGGCGCCTAGTTAGGGCTGCCTTCCTGGAGCACGAGGGGGAGGTTAGGGCCACGTGGGCCCCAGCCACCTCGATCCCGAGGCCCCCGAGCTCTCGGAATGGGAGCGACGCCCCCTGGACTGCGGAGCGGCCTTCTCGTGCCCTCGCGGCCACCCCCCCCGCCCCCCAGCAGGCGCTCCTCGCCTCCAGCCACTGCTTCGTACGTGCTGCTCGCCATTGGGCTTGCGCCCTCTGCCACCAGCTCGTGCTGGGCACCTGTCTTGTGGAGGCCTGCGCCTCCCCGTGCACGGCTGCGGGCGGCTCAGGCGAGCCGCGCCCTGCCGACATCATTCGGGACGCGGGGGCTGAGGTTCGGGTGGGCGGGGGGATTCTTCACTCATCGCACCGCGTGCAGCTGTGGCCGCGCCACAGTCTGTATTTCTGCGCGCGGTGCGGGTGCACGGCCTCGACCAACCCCGTCAACTTGCTCGGGGATTGCGGCGGGGCCACTCGGAAGGGGCGCGAAAACCTGGCGCGGATCCGCAAGGGTCTGCACCCAGGTCGTCGCGTCCCCTTTGCGGTGGCGGAATACGACCTGGGTAGGGCACGCCGCGAAGCAGCTCTGCGTCGCCCACCTGGGGTCTTATGGCACGAGCCATCAGTGTTGCCATAGGTGCGCCCCCACCTCATGTGGATGGCAGGCAACTCCGAGGCAACTCCTCCTCTTCCTTCTCCTTCCTCCTCCTCTCTCCTCCTCCTCCTCCTCCTCCTTCTTCTCCTTCTCCTTCTCCTCCTCCTCCTCCTCCTCCTCCTCCTCCTTGCTCCTCCTCCTCCTCCTCCTCTTTCTCCTCCTCCTCTTCCTCCTCCTCCTCCTCTTCCTCCTCCTCCGCCTCCTCCGCCTCCTCCTCCTCCTCCGCCTCCTCCTTCTGCTCGTACTTAGAGGGGACTGGGATCCCAAACCTCGCACGGCCGCGCGTCGACTCCAGAGGGATGTCGCGTCCGCGACCTGCACCTCGCGGGCCGCCTGGGCGGGGCCCGGGCCTGGAGCCCCGGGAGCCTCCAGGGTCTGCTTGGCTCTTCCTGAGCTGCCCACCCCTGGCTCCCCAGACATGCCCGCATCGTGAAAACCCAACAGCACGGGCGCCTTTTAGCCGTTTTCGGCCTCCAGGGGCCCTCGCTGGGCCCCGGGACCGTCAAAAAGTGCATTATTCGGGGCGAAAAACGGGCCCAGGGGAAAGGGTCGGGAATTCGGGGGACCGCGACAAAAAGCCAGGGCATCGCACGTCTGGGTCTCGAGCACGGGCCCTTCCGATGCAGCTGGACAGTCTCCGACGCTGCTTTTCCTTTCGCGACGCGGGCCCCCTCGGGGATCTCGACCGCCTCCCCGGGGCGGGCCTCGCATCCCCAGTCGTCCGTTGACGGTCCCAGCACCCCCCCCTCGCCAGTCGAGCCCCGCGCTGGCTAGCGGCTAGTCCAGTCACGCCCGGGCTGGTCGGGCCCCGTCCTGGGGGTAGTCGGGCGTCGCCCTGGCGGATCGAAGCCCCTGGGCTCTCTTGGGGCAATCTTCGGCGCCCTGCCTGCCCCCCCCCCCCGCCTGGCGCTCTCGCCCCCTGCGCCCCCCTGCGGCCCAGCGCCAGCGTGACCGCGACGGGCCCGCTCCGAGGCCGCCGACTCTCAAAGGGGACGGCCCCATGGGCCTGGAACCCGGCCCCCAGAGGCCCGCAAAGACGAGCGACCAGCTTTTTGTAATTGCCGCGACGCCCGGATCTGAGGTCGAGGGGGGCAGACATCCAGCGTCTCGAAGAAATCGGGACGGAGGGTTTTGTAATCGTCTTCCGCCTCTCGGGGCCCTTGCTGGGCCTCGGGACCGTCCAAAAACGGCTCAGGATGGAAAGCGCGTCCCGAGGAAGTGGTCGAGAGGTCGGGCGCCCATGTTTCGACATGAAACATCAAAACGTTGGATGTCGGGGGGGGGGGGGGGAGAGTCAGGCAGCTGGAGCGAAGCGATCCCAGAGGAGGCCTTGAGGGCTCGCGAGGAACGCGGGGGGGGGGGCCAAGCGAGACTTCACCGAGAGCGTTCTGGCGCAGGGCCTCCAGAGCTCTCCGTGGAGCGTGCGGTGGGAGGGCACGGGCGTCTGCACCCACGCCCCGAGCTGCCGCGCTCGGCCACCGCCGCGCGCGCTGGGCAGGCTCGTGGCCCCTCCCTCGCGCGCGTGGAGGAGGAGGAGGAGGAGGAGGAGGAGGAGGAGGAGGAGGAGGAGGAGAGGAGGAGCAGGAGGAGGAGGAGGAGGAGGAGGAGGGAGGAGGAGGAGGTCGGAGCTCCCGCGGGGCGGGCTCTCGGGGTGTCTGCTCGGCGCCGGCCGGTGTAAGATAGAGAGCTGCGGCCCCTCGCCGTGGCAGGGGGGCGCCTGTCCCAGGGCGGCCGGGCATGCCGTGCCCCTGCCCTCCAGCTCCTCTGGTTTCTCTGGTTTCTCTGGCTCCCCTAGCTCCTCCTCCCTCCTCCTCCTCCTCCTCCTCCTCCTCCTCTTCCTCCTCCTCCTCCTCCTCCTCCTCCTCCTCCCTCCTCCTCCTCCTCCCCGTCCTCCTCCTCCTCCTCCTCCTCCTCCTCCTCCTCCTCCTCCTCCTGCCTGTCAAGTCGGCATCCGGCTCTCGAGGCGGGGAGGCGGTCTTCGTGCCCCGTCACCTCGCGGCGAGCTCGTGGGAGAGCATGCTACCGAGCTCGCAGTGCAGCGGGTTCTCTCCCGTGACGCTGCACCTGCAGCGCGGGAACGTCGTTGTCATCTCGACGTACATGTTCCCGGGCGACCAGCTCGGGGGTGCAAGCACGGCCCGACTGCGATCGCTGGGCCGCTTCGTGCGCGCGCTGGCAGACCCCTGGGTCATTATCGGCGATTGGAACGTCGGTGCGCCTCAGCTGGAGGCCTCGCAATTCCTCCAGCTCCTCGATGGCGTGGTCAAGGTGCCCGAGGTGGAGGCAACGTGCACGACGGCCGCAGACACCTCGCTGATCGACTACGCGGTGATCAAGAGGGGCTTCGAGCAGCTCGTGTCTGTGCGGGCCTGCGGCCAGGTCCCTTGGAAGACGCACGTCGGCCTCGAGCTGGAGATTGCCAGCGGCCACGAGGCTTGGTGGCACCAGGTCCTGTCGGAGCCGCAGGGTCTCCCAGCCCGCCCGCGGCCTGTGCGCCAGCCGCAGGCGGACAGCAAGCGTTCTCGCAGATTGGCTGAGCAGCGGGAGCGCCGCCGAGAGGGCTTGGACCCTCGGCTGCGCGAGGCTTTCGATGATATGGCCGACGATCTCGTCGCCGCGCAGCCTGACGTGCAGACGGAGTGCACGCCCTTCCACATCGGCCAGGACGTATGGGAGGCTGCTGAGGCCTCTGTGCGCGCTCGCGTGCCGTTGACCGCCAGTGCGCGTGGTGGTGCTTGGGCGGTCCCTGACGGCGACGGTCTTGGACGAATCTCCCAGCGTTACGCCGTGTGGGTCAGCGCGGTCGAGGAGACGGTGCTCCAGGCCGAGAAGGCGGGCGACTCTGCGTGTCGCCGTTGCCGGGGGCGAGCGGAGGTCCCGAGCTTGGTCTGGGTGCGCCTCAAGCCCTCCCCGGGCCGCGCCCACATGCGCTCCCCTGTCGCGGAGTGGTGGTGGACGCTGGAAACACTCGTAGTGAAGCTCCTCGCCCTCAAGCGCCACGGCGTCGACGAGGTGCAGCAGGACACCACCATCGCGACCATCGACCGCATGGTGGACGAGGGCATGGATCAGCCACGGGAGCACATTTTTGGGAGGAAGGCAACCTCCGAGGTGATCGATCAGTGGCATCTGCTGCTCCACGTGGCGACCAGGCCCGACGCCGACGTGGAGGACCTGGAGCTGGCTGCGGAGCGGACGCAGGAGTGGGCGCAGAAGGCATTTGCCCGCAGTCTGGCGGCGGCTGGGCAGGCCTTCGTCCGCTGGGCTCAGGATTGCTGGCGCAAGGCTCCAGGTGCTGTTCGCCGCCGTGTGAAGGGTGTCAGCGCCGACCTCGGGCCTCCGGAGGCCCCTGCCAGCGCCATGGCGGCGAAGGTCGAGCAGTGGGAACCGAGATGGAGGGACTCGTCTTGTTCCCGCGGCGGTTTGTTGCAGGGCATGGCTGCTCTCCGCGCTGCGGCGTCGTCTGAGCCGCTGGAGCCGCTGGCTCTCGAACGGGTCGACGGCATCCTCCAACGCCTTCCTGGGTCGAAGGCGAAGGGCTGCGACGCGTTGTCGCCGCTCGATCTGCAGAGGCTCCCCACCGAGGGCCGGCAGCAGTATGTCGACCTTCTCAACGAGGTGGAGGCTCTCGGCACCTGGCCCGAGCAGGTGCTGTTGACGGTATGCTGCACCATCCCGAAGCCCGCGGGCGGCGACAGAGTGATCGGCCTCCTGCCGACGGTCGCTGGCGTGTGGTCCCGAGCGCGAGCCAGCATCACCGACCGCTGGTCCGAGGCGCTCGCGAAGCATTGGGACACTGCGGTGAAACAGAGCTCAGCCCTTCGTGCAGCGCTCGTTCGAGCGGTCATGGATGAGAGCGCAGTGTCCCTAGGATTCGTTGCCGCGCCCATTCTTCTCGATCTCGAGAAGTTTTACGATAACATGAGCCTCCTGAAATTGATGGAGGCCTCGATGGCCCAGGGTTTTCCTCCAGTGGTGTCCCTCCTGGAGGTCCAACTTTTTCTGGCCCCACGGGTTTTGAAATCGAGGACCACGTGCGGCGATTTCATTTTTCCTGGACGCTCGATCGTTGCTGGCTCGGGCCACGGGGTTAAATTGGCCAAGGTTTTTCTAGGGCCGATCCTCCAGGCCGCGCACGATCGAGCGATTGTTCCCGAGGCTGCTCCAGTTGGATTGTGGACGCTCGTGGACGACACGGTCGTCCGCAGTGAAGGGGTTCAGTCGACTGTCCGACAGCAGTTGCGCGCGGTGGGGGCCTCGTTGGTGGCTTCGTTTTCCGAGGCCCGGCTGCCGATTTCGGACAAGACCAAAGTGATCATTGCCTCACCTCCCCTCGGTCTTCTCCTCGACCGAGATTTGAAGGAGGTTGGCCTGCCGTTCGCTCGCGTGGCACGCGCAGTCGATCTCGGGTGTGATACGGCTGGTGGCGCGAAGCGCGTGGTCAAAAAATTACGCGAGAGGCGGGCCAAGGGCCGCCTTCGAGCAGGTGGGATCCATCGGCTCCGTAAGCATGCGAAGCTCTCTGTCATTTCCAAGGGGCTTTTCCTTCAAGGAGCTCTTCCCCAGTCCTCCTACGGGCACCCGGTGATGGGGACCCCTCCCTCCATTATCACCGTCTTGCGACGACAAGCAGCCGCCGCCGTGTCCGGTAAAGGGCCTGGGCGGTGCCTGACAACGACACTGTCTGTTTGGTTAGGGGATAATGACACAGCGATTTCGTTGCGCACTCAGTTGTTTCAGGCGTGGTTCGATATGTGGACCACGACGCCTGCTGTCCACCAGCGCGTTTGCCAGTCTTGGTCCCGCATCCGTGCTCGCCTTGGTCACATCCCAAATCAAAGGTGGAGGCGCGTTCGAGGGCCCATCGGCGCCGTCCAGGCGACCCTCTTAGACTTGGGTTGGCAGCCCGTCGCCGCCACGGAGTGGAGGAGGCCTGTAGGCGATGCTTGGGAGTGTCGGCAATTCCCCGACCCGCCCCCCGGGGAGAGGAAGCCCGATGATGTTTTTGATTTCTCGGAGTTGCTTGGGGACCTCCGCGGGGATCTCACCGCGTCGCTCTGGGCTGCGGCTGCTTCTCACCCAGTCGGCGAGTCTTTAGCCGGAGGGGCCGATGTCGTCCGCGTCCGTCTCGAGCTCGCGCGAGCGATCCGCTCAGGCTCGCGCGATGAGGTCGGCCAGTTGGTCACTGTAATCTCGGGGGGGGCAGTGGCCGCAGCAGCGCCAGATCGAGGCGGGTTACAGAGCCTCGCCGTTGTGCCCTCGGTGCGGGAGCGCTCCCGAGACGTTGCTCCGCCGAATTTGGGAGTGCCCCTGTAATAGGGGGCCGGTTTACGAGGCCTCCGATTGTTTGATCCCGCAGGCCTAGGCGGGCCATGAGCAGGCGGGCCATGAGCAAACGCCTTCGCTCTGGCTTCGGGGCCTGCCTCCCTCTTGCCTCACCACTCCCTCCTTCTCGGTCGGCGGGGGTGGCGGGGCGGTGCGGGCGGTGGGGGGGGGAGGGAAACGACTCTGAGCAGTCGCTCGAGGCCGCCAGCACGGCCCGATGCTGGCACTTTGTTTCCCTCCTGGTCGTATTCGGAGACGGCTCAGGAGGACAGTTCAGTAGCGGCGTGCGTCGCCGACGAGTCGGCGCGGCCGCGGTGGTGATGATCGCCGCGCCGAATGGCCTGCGCCGTGCTGCAGGCGTGGCTTGCGGGATGGACGGTCGGCGCCAAACGGTCCCAAGGGCCGAGCTCCGCGCCTTCGCGCTGGCGCTGTCCTCGCTCTCGGGGCCCATGCTGTACGCGACTGACTGCTTCATGCTCCTGCGAGGGTGGGAGCAGGGCCTCCACCGCAGCGGGGGAGGCGTCGGCGGCAACGCCGACATGTGGCGCCTAATTCGGGGCGCCTTCGCCGCACGAGACGGCGAGGTCCGCGTCGTCTGGGCGCCGAGCCATGTTGATCCTGCCGACCCGCCCCTGTCTGAATGGGACAGGATGATGGCGGAGGGCAGCGGGGCGGCCGATTCCCTGGCCAGCGACGCTGCCCGCCGAGCGTGGTCGGCGGCCCTCGTGGGCAGGGCCCCTGACACTGATGTCTGGGACTGCACGGCTGCGCTTGTGCGCCGCCGCGCCCGACAGGCATTCGTCGACGCGACGCTCGCCGCTCCTTGGGCGGCTGAGCGCCCTGCCGTCGCCAAGCGCCCAGCCGAACCTGCCCTCCAACAGGCGACCGCGACCTCTAGCCATTGCTTTGTCAAGGCAGCTCGCCACTGGGCTTGCGCCCTCTGTCGCCAGCTTGTGCCGGGCTCGCAGTTGGAGGCGGCGCGCGCTACGCAGTGCCATTCGGCGGGGAGCTCCAGTGAGAGTCACCCGGCCGATATCATCAGGGCGGCGGGGGCTGAGGTGCGGGTGGGAGGCAAACAACTTCACACGTCCCACCGGCTGCAGCTGTGGCCGCGTCATAGTTTATATTTCTGCTCTCGGCGCGGGTGCACGGCCACGACCGATCCCCGACACCTTCTGGGGCAGTGCGTTGAGGCCATTCGCAAGGGGCGCGAAAACCTGGCGCGGATCCAAAAGGGGCTGCACCCAGGTAGACGCGTCCCTGCGGCAGCTGCTGCCTGCGACCTGGGGCGAGTGAGGAGAGTGGAGGCTCTCCGGTACCCCCCCGTTCTGCTGCGTCGTCCGTCTCCTTCGGACTTGCCGTAGGTAGGCCCCCACCTTCTGTGGGTGTCAGGCAACTCCGAGGCTCCTCCTCCTCCTCCTCCTCCTCCTCTTTGTTACGGTTAACAGGCTTAGGTAGTACCAATCCTCCACCTCCTCTTCCTCCTACTCCTCTTCCTCCACCTCCTCCTCCCCCTCCAGCCGTGGCATGATGAGGGAATGGTGCGTCGTGCGCCGCTGCCGCAGGCTTCTCACCGCGTGCGTCTTCGGCATCATCCGCTTCGAGGGTATGGCGCATCAGGACGCCGCCACCCGACACTCGTACAGGACGGTTCGCGCCGGCACCTACAATCCTATGCATCTGTGTGGTCTCCGAGGTGGCGGTATATCATCAAAGTTCTCGAAAGTTGCAGCAACATGACGTCAGGGCACAGCCCGGCGGTTTGTTCAGTGTGATTCTCATAGTGAGATTAAGTTTGGGCTTACACGGGCATCGAACAAGGCTTGTGGTACCAGTATTCTTTTGCATCGCAAGGTCCTGCCGCAGAGGTTCCTCAAGTGCATCATCGCACCACCAGCTAACCTCGCAGGTTGCTGCGGCGCTGTGCGGCTCAAGTCGGGGAGTTTGGATATTCTTCTCGTCAGTTTGTACTGTCCAGTCTATTATGTTGAACGTGCGGGCCGTGCAGGTCGCAGACTAGTGGTGCTGCGACTGATGGCACGGCTGCGCAGGCTCTCCCCGTCGGCGGGGGCCAGGTGCGCTCCAGTGATCGGACGGGCCTCAAGGACAGCCTGGGTGACTCGCAGGAGATATCTTGGGAAGGGTTTCTCATTCCAGACGCCGTCAAGGAGGACGACGAGTGCCCTGCCAACTGCCGCTGCGACATGCGATCTCATCTCGACCTGGAGGGGCCGACAGGACGTTTGTGAAAACAGTTTTTGATCGACCACCACCTTTGCGCATGCAACACGTTCTATCCATTGGGGCCGACGTTTGTGGCTTCAAGATCACGGCTGGATTTCACTCAGATGCCACAGGCCCTTCGCGCGCACATTGACATGCAATGTTCGACATCCAGCGGGAAGAAAGTTGCAAGCCGTCAGTTCGACGACCGCGACCACCACCTGGCGTTTATGGAGTTTACGCATGACCTCAGTGCTCAGTTCACGGGGTCAACTCACCCAACTCACCGATGGGACTACGATCGGATATGGCGTTCACCTACACCGGGTACATCATGCACGGTGGCACTGGAGCCCCAGTTGGTTCTTGATAGTTAGAAAGCATAGTGGACGCAGTGATGTTCACATACAACACCTGATGAAGCGTGTGATTCAGCGAGAAGTGTGATTTCCAAGTCTGCCAGTGATATTTCCGACTGGAAAAGTCGAAGCAGGAATCGCAGCTAGCTGAATTGGATCGGGGAAACGTAAGACCCGAGTAAGCCGGAACTCGGGTGAGCCGACGTTTTTTGACGAGTGCGTCCAGGATTTTGACGGTCGGGTTTTCGTGGGATGTCTGCAGCGGGAGCCCGCGTCAAATTTCAGTTTGCATTTCGTCATTTTCATAAGGCCCCCGTTAGGCCAACCCGAGCCCCCCGTGCCCGAGTCTTACGTCTCCCCGATTGGAGGCGGCGCGACTGGCCCTATGTACTCCTTCAACGCAAACGCTTTCGAGGTCGCCACATTGGCAAGCCGAGCGCATGCCGAGAGGATGCTGAACAAAGTTGGCGCGCGCCACTTCTCGCATCCGACAAGTTTCACGATCTTCGACCAAGCAGCGCAATGCCTCGCTGATGGTCGAGTTGAATCAAGCCTGGTGCGCCCATGATCACCACGCGGTGCAGAGACTTATCCGCCGACTTGCCAGGAAGGGGCGCGGGCCCCGACGCCGTCGAAATTTTCTTGCGAAGACCGAGCAGGTGGAGGCGCAGGAGATCCCAGACTTCTCGTGTCGGCCCGCTGCCGAGGTTGGGTTAGGAGCTGCGCCGTGCCATTTGCAAGCGGATTTGGAAGGGCGCTCCGAGCGTCGGCGCGACGATGATCGGAGCGGCTTTTCGGGGCCCGATACAACGCCACGCAGAACGCCGACCTCGAGGCAGCGCGCGCTGATTTAGGAGGCGTGCTTCGTCAACTACGCCATGCTCCAAAAGGATGGCGCAGTCCTGGTCTGCCCCATCTGGGGCATGGCTATCGCTGCCTCACAAGGAGAAGCGGGGCGACTTCAAAGGGGGCGGTCTCGGGGTGGATCCTCGGCCTTCCACCGGCACCTCATTCCACGATCGGCCCATTGGCGCGCTCGCGTGTTTTCGCCGCGCACGCGCCGCCGATGTTCGACGTGTCGTCTCGTTGCGTGCTTGGCGCTCGCAGCGTCGGAGCGGGGGCTGACTGCTCTCGGTGGGTCCATCTCTTTTGCCCGTTGGGGAAGGCCTGGAATTCGCGCTCATGGGTTCGCGCTCGCTCCGAGCGGGAACCCTTGCCACGTGTGCGTCGCGGATGTGTTCGGCAGCGCAGTCGGGGAGATGCGATTGCCGCGCGCTTGAACTTCGCGGCGCCAGCAGAAAATTGGCTTGTCCCGCGCGATCATCGACGAGGGCGCGACCAGCGCATTCTCGAGCGCGGCGCGCAATGTGAATTCGGAATCTCTGCCGTTTCTCGAGCTGCCTGGCGACGCGAGGTTCCGGGAGTCGCGAGCGGCGCTCAGCGCCGCGCAGATTGGCGCGCCTGCGATGACTATTTCGCCGCGCCCTACTACGGGAGGCCTCGTGGAACATCCGATTGCCGCTCGGGCCCCCTCTTGCCGCTCCCCGCGCGGGCTGGGGCCATCTTGCGCAATGAGGGGGCCGGCGTATCCTAGGCGCGCGCCGCGGCGGTCGGGCCATGCGAGCTGGCGACCGACTTGGGCATCGCACCTTTTGCTGATGGCACCGCGGCGCAGGTCGCCCCAGGCATGGGGCCCGCGCCGCGCCGCGGCGGAGGCGACGCGCGCGCTCTCACGGCGCAGGCCCGCGCAGGCAGCGAGTTGCTGCAAGAGGCTGTGGGCGGGGCCGGCGTCGCCCTGAACCCAGATAGGAGCGTCTCCGTCGTCTCCCCGGTCGGCAGCGGTTCGGTTTCTCAGAGCCGCCTTCTATGCAGCGGGGTCCTGGAGGTCTAGGGGATGGCGGGGCGCTTCATGCGCATCCTTGGGGGTTGGCCGGCATCCGCGGGCGCGCTCGGCGAGGGGAAACAAAGGCGACGTCGGGCGGCGGGGGGGCTAGCCTAGGGGCGACCCCGAGCTTCCCGCGGAACCTGGCGGTCTTGAGTGTCGAACGGAGGTCGGTCATTAATTTCGATCTAGCTGCGCTTATATCAGGCATGGAGGCTAGAGTGCCCGATAAGTCGTTCTGCGCCGACGCTGACAAAATCCCCTGGCGGGCCGCGCGACGAGGCCTAGGGGCCCAGGGTCTTGAGAGGCAACGGGATGAGGAACAACGCGGGTGGTCCGCGGCCTCCGCGCCGGCTCACTCGGGGATCCGTCTTTGTTTTTTCTGAACTACGGGCTCGGCGTCTGCAGCGGTGCCAGGCGCCAGGCCTGCTGCAGGCGCCTCGGGGCCCATCGTTAAGTCCGCGCGAGCTTCTTGGGGCGCTTGGGGGCTCAGGGGGAATCTCGGAATCCTGGGCGGCTGACTTCGGAGGCGAACCCCAAGGCGATCCAAGCGTCCGCGGAGCGAAGGTGCACCTCGGAGGCTCCCGAGGCGGGAGCTCGTGCCTTCAGGGCGCCCACTCCTTGAACTATTTTACGGCGACAAGAGCGGGGCCTGGGTCGAGGTCGATGTCGCCAGTCTTCGCGCTCAGGAGTTTTCTCGCGCATTCCCCCCCCCAGCAGTCGCTTCGGCTCCCGAGGGGCATTCGGGTGGGGGGCTTGAAGATCAGGGTGGGGTCGTCTGCCGCTCGTTGACCGCTGAGGCATCCAAGTGTGGCGGGCTCCTCGAGACGCTGAAAACAAATGCCACTGCGCGCCGGCAGAGTTCGCGATGTCAGAAACGAAGCCAGCCTCTTCAGCCGTGACTAACCAGTGCCTCCGATGCCTTCAAGTCTTGGTGCCCAGGGGGGCGGCCCAGCGTCGGTTCGCGCGGCCCTGCCAGGAGCCGCTGCGCAGTGGGAAGAAGCGTTGATCTTGCTCATGGTGATCGGCAGCCCCCTTATCTTCAGCGCCCGGTTTGCAGCCGCTGGGCTCGAGACCCGTCGGGCCCGCATTTCTGCGTCAGAACGCATTGCGATTCCCCATGTCCGACGCTTGCGCTCGCGCGTCTTCGGCGCCATAGCGCGCGCGGAGGTTGATGGCGCGCGCCAAGGGCAAGAAGGGCGAGGCCGACGACGACGTCGAAGCACCTGCTAGAGAAAAAGCCAAGCTGGGACAGTTGGCGGACGACGCCGACGACGAGCTGGCGAAGGTAGAGGAGCACATCGCGGTAAGGATATCCAGAGCGCGCTCTCGATCCTGCTGAAGATGGCGCGCCAGCGCGCTCAACGGCGCCGGGGCGCGGCGGCGTCGGAGTGAACGTCGACGGCGGCGCCCGCGGAGCGCGGCGCGGTCACCGTCGCCAGGCCGGCGGGGAGGAGCTGCGCAGAGGTCGCGGCAGCGCGGGAGATCACGGCGAAACCAGGTCCTCCAAGCACACGCGTTGCGCGCGCCGCGCGCATGTCGACGGTGGAGGACAGCGAAGCCAAGAAGCTCCCGGAGCCGCGCGAGGCCATCAACATTTTATTCGCCAAGTTTTTCTCAATAGCGTCACTAGAGGACCAGGCGCTGGTGATTCGACACTTTCGCGTTCGCCGATGCTACAACGAGCGCTTCCAACGCGTTCAGTTCAGTTTCTCAGAGGGCTTCCAGATCGAATGGGCGGATCTCGCCGAGTTCCTGCTCGAGCGGGTGCTGGTCAAGATCGCGACGGGCTTGGGGGTCGCCTCGAGCTCGGTTCGGCACCAGTCGGCCACCTCGAACAGATGGCGCAGAAGCTGCTGGATGGCAGCAAGAAGGCCGAAGGCAAGGGTGGCAGCAGCGACAGCAAAAAGGAGTAGTTAGTTGGGAGATCCGTCTCGCGGCGTTTCGTCGGAGGGTCAGGGACATAAAACGGCAATTGTCATATCCATGAGTGGACCGGTGCCCTTCATCTACTCACTCCATATCACTTCGTGTTCAGCCGTCCGTGTCTCGAGTGCTCCGAATGCGTCAGAACGTGGGGTTTTCCGTCACTTCAGCGTGGCGTCGTACGGTGCCCGCTTGGCCGTAGGGTCTGGGTTCTCGTGGTAGCCTCCTGACGAAGAGACGCGTCGCCCGCGTTTTGCCGACGTGGCGTTGGCGGGGAGCTGGTCTGTGCTGGGGGGTGTACTTCAACGCTGGAGCGGGAATGACTCAGTGATTTTTGTTCTGGCGTCTTACCTTGGAGTTGGCGGAGGTCGTTGTGACAAAATGCATCACCGTGTTGCCGAAGTTTTGTTGGCTTTTGGCCGTGGGGGAGGCCAGTTCCTATCGAGACGCATCTCGCTGGCCGAAGAGGCCAGTTCCAATCGAGACGCTTTGTGCTAGCCTCGCAGCCACCCCCAGCAACGACGAGGGAAGCAGGGGAGTATCTGTGAGAATGGGAAACTTTTTTCCGTGTGCTGGAGCATCCTCTTGACGGGCATGTGCCACTACGGCAACTCGCCCTCGACTTGGGCTAGCAGCCTCCGTCCGCCGACCTCGCTGCCATGCCCCCTGCTTGCCCTCCCTCCCTCCCTCCCTCCCTCCCTCCCTCCCCCTCCTCCTCCTCCTCCTCCTTCTACTCCTCCTCCTCCTCCTCCTCCTCCTCCTTCTCCTCCTCCTCCTCCTCCTCCTCCTCCTCCTCCTATTGGCAGCCTGATCTGGATTAAAGACTTCGGGTGTCCCAGGTGTCGGCCTGGTGTGGTTCTGGCCCCTGCGGGGCCCGTGGGGAATTTCCTCCAGCCCGCATGCCCGAATGCTTTGCGACCCGTCTCCGAACCTCGTCCGAGCTCGGGGTTGCACGGCGCGCTTTGCCCTGACCTCGGGTGTTGGGTTCGGTCGTTCGATGTGTCTGAGGTCGCTTCATGATGTTGTAGTCTACCAGGTAGCCTCGCGGCAAGGAGGTGGGCAGACCC
>CAUYUJ010014577.1:362225-364725 GCA_963575745.1 Prorocentrum cordatum | reverse complement strand
TACCGCATGTCTCTTCCGTGCAGGAGGAGGCGGAGGACGAGGAGGAGGAAGAGGAGGAGGCCTGTCTGGCCTATTATGTCCTCTCTGTTTTGGTTTGCCAGGTTCTGTTCAAGCGCGCGCGAGAAGTTCGGCCGCATCCAGAGCCCAGTATTACCGAGAGTCGAGCGCATCCGTCTTTCTTCTTGCTTCCCGTGATTTTGCTTTCTTGCTGCGTACACGGTTCCTTGCATTGTCTGTACGTCGAGGAGCCGTTATTGGCATATTGGATAACAGGAAAGGCATAAACATAAACGTTCGGAGTTCTGCGCGGATTTCTCGGCTCGTCGCTGGAGCCCCTGGCGGCTCTTACTCTCTTGCTGCGTACATCGGCGGCGAGCCGAGGGGGGAAGTAAGAGGGGGCAGGCCTCCTTAGAAGGCGGTGGGGCTTCTGAAAAGCCTCGCCGACTTTTGCAAAAACAGTATAAGCATCAAACGATCGGAGCTCCGCGCTGATTTCTTGGATCGGCGCTGGGCTCCCCCAGCGGCGCCTCCGGCGCCGCCCCTGGCGCGCTCCGCGTGCCAGGGAGGGGGGACCAGCGCCAATCCAAGAAATCCGCGTGGAGCTCCGAACGTTTAGTTATGTTTATGCTGTGTCTTCGTTTTCCTATTATCTCTTGCGGCGTACACGGTTCCCTGCATTGTCTGTACGGGTCCTGACAAAGCGCCCAAGCGGTGGAAAGCGGACCTCGAACTTGAAAGGGTACCGCTGACCAGTTGGTGCTTATAACCCCAGAACATGTGCACCATAAGCCTTACAACTGCCAGACTTTCCGTGCGATGCGCGCGATGGAGCGAAAGCGTGCCGAACGAGCATCAGAAGCGATCTCAGGAGGATCACGGAAAGGTTCCCAAGGAATTTTGGAAGGGTCTCAGGGGGTTCTGAAGGGTCTTGGAAGATCTTGAATAAAGCTAGGCAGCACGGAATCACATGCAGCACAAGCCGTCTGGTTTATTACCGTCTTGGGGCGGGTCCTGGTCTCTCGGGGGGCGGCTAGGGGACGGATCTGGGAATTTCCTGGGACATTATTGAGGGCCTTGAGAACGCGCGGCTCTCTCGGGGACGTCTTGAGGGCGTCCTCGAAGCTCGGGGGATAGGCAAAGGGAGGGTTGAAGCGACACCCAGTCGCCCACTGATCGCCGATAGGGGCCCGATAATCCCAACAGGCTCATGCATTTGCGGATTCAGTATCGGGGGCCTATTGCCGACGTCGATTACAGGTCGATGCATCCCCCCCTACGCCAGTCCCCCCTGATCGTTGCCCCTCAGAAGCGTTCTGGACCCACGCTCCTCTGCGGTCGGGCTGCCGTTTTTCCCTGCTGCACTGCGCGTCTTGTCACACACTCCCGCCGTCCCGACTCCCGCCCCCTCCTCGCCTGCCTGCCTCTGCTGATGCGGCGCCGGCTGCATGCGGCCGCTGCGCTGCCGCTGCCAGCCTCTGTTGTTGTTGCTGCCAGCCGCACACCCATACTTGGCACACCCCATGGAGGAGGAGGAGGAGGAGGAGGAGGAGGAGGAAGGAGGAGGAGGAGGAGGAGGAGGAGGACGGGGGAGGAGGGAGGAGAAGGGAAGAGAAGGAGGAGGAGGGAGGAGGAGGAGGAGGAGGAGGAGGCCATACGTACATTGACACAGACCCTGTTCCGACCAGGCCCGGTTCCGACCCGCCTGGTTCCGCCGACGCGCGGTTCCGACCCGCCCGGTTCCGACCAGGCCTGGTTCCGACCAGGCCCGGTTCCGACCAAGCCCGGTTCCGACCCGCCCGGTTCGGACCCGCCCGGTTCCGCCCCGGCCCGGTTCCGCCGCCGGACGGGCGCGCAATCCCGGCGCCTGGGGCTTTCGCGCGGCGGAACAGGGCCGGTCGGAACAGGGCCGGCGGAACAGGGCCTGGGCGGAAGAGGGCCTCGGCGGAAGAGGGCCGGTCGGAACAGGGCCGCGGCGGAAGAGGGCGGGCCAGAACAGGGCCGGTCGGAAGAGGGCCTCGGCGGAACAGGGCCTCGGCGGAACAGGGCTGGCGGAACAGGGCCGGCGGAACAGGGCCGGCGGCTTTGTTCCGCAGTAATAGTAGTAGCAGTAGCAGTAGCAGTAGTAGTAGTAGTAGTAGTAGTAGTAGTAGTAGTAGTAGTAGTAGTAGTAGTAGTAGTAGTAGTAGTAGTAGTAGTAGTAGTAGTAGTAGTAGTAGTAGTAGTAGTAGTAGTAGTAGTAGTATAGTAGTAGTAGTAGTAGTAAGTAGTAGTAGTAGTAGTAGTAGTAGTAGTAGTAGTAGTAGTAGTAGTAGTAGTAGTAGTAGTAGTAGTAGTAGTAGTAGTAGTTAGTAGTAGTAGTAGTAGTAGTAGTAGTAGTAGTAGTAGTAGTAGTAGTAGTAGTAGTAGTAGTAGTAGTTAGTAGTAGTTAGTAGTAGTAGTAGTAGTTAGTAGTAGTAGTAGTAGTAGTAGTAGTAGTAGTAGTAGTAGTAGTAGTAGTAGT
>CAUYUJ010014577.1:300915-362125 GCA_963575745.1 Prorocentrum cordatum | reverse complement strand
CCTAACGGGCGGGCCGGGCCGGGCGGGCGGGACATTAAAGTATGTTGCGTAATCGAGTGGGCGCGCGCGTGCCCTAACGGGCGGGGCGGGTCGGGTCGGGTCGGGCAGGCGGGCCCTAACGGGCGGGCCGGGTCGGGCGGGCGGGCCCTAACGGGCGGGTCGGGTCGGGCGGGCGGGACATTAAAGTATGTTGCGTAATCGAGTGGGCACGCGAATGCCCTGACGGGCGGGACGGGTCGGGTCGGACGGGCGGACCCTAACGGGCGGGTCGGGTCGGGCGGGCGGACCCGAACGGGCAGGTCGGGTCGGGCGGGCGCGGACGTTTAAAGTATGTGGTATCGAGTGGGCGCGCGAAGCACCAAAGGGCGGACGGGGTCGGGCGGGCGGGCGCGACCGTAACGGGCGGTCGGGTTCGGGCTGTGGGACGGGGCATTAAAGTATGTTGCGTAATCGAGTGGGCGCGCGAGTACCGAACGTGCGGACCGCCCGGTTCCGGACCCGCCCGACCGCCGCCTGCCGCCCGCCGCCCGGCCGCCGGGCCGCCCGGCCGCCCGCCGCCCGCCGCCCGGCCGCCCGGTTCCGACCCGCCCGGTTCCGCCCCGCCCGGTTCCGACCCGCCCGGTTCGGACTCGCGTTGAGAGCGCTGCCACATGGGACATCGTGACGGCGGAACAGGGCCGGACGGAACAGGGCCGGCGGAACAGGGCCTGGTCGGAACAGGGCTGGCCGGAACAGGGCCGGCGGAACAGGGCCTGGTCGGAACAGGGCCGGTTCCATTGTAGGGAATTCCACTTACTGCACCCGACAATCTCGGCACACCCCTCCCATGGATCGTGCCCCATTCGGAGCTGCACCCGCGGACCCCGCGGGCGTGATCGCACGAGGTCCCCCCCGCGAGCTTCGCAGAGGCCACTTGCGCTGTGGGAAGTTCCAGCTCTGGGGCCAGCCCCCTCATGAGCTTCTGGCGTGTCCTGTCGGGAGAACTCTTGGGGCTGGCCCTTAATTAATCCCTGACACTAGCCTCACTAGTGTTCGGGACGAGCTTCGACTAGCTCCGGGCCCCGGCCTCACTGGCGTTCCAGGAGTGGTTGTACTGTCGGGATTCGCCCCGAGTAGCCCACTGGCTTGCCAGGAAAGTGGGTGTTGGGGCTAGCCGCGACCCGCCCCTGGCAGCAGTCCCACTCCGTTTGAGGGAACCCCGATCCCTGAAGTAGCCCCGGGCAGATCGTTGTTGCCAGGGGGTGCAGTTGGGGCTATTCTGACAAGAGTGCCTTGGGGAGCTCAACGTCGGCCGTCGGACCATGGAGAATTGGCCTAGGTCGGGCACGTCCTCCTACAGGCGGATTTCGGAGGACCAATAAAACATACCCAAAACAGATTCCACAACAGTCAACACATATTCCAAAGCATCGTCCCCACACTGTTCTTGGACTATGTTGGAATATTCCTCCTGTAGAGGGACATGCCCGACTTAAGAATTTCACTGCCCAGCGCGGGACGCAGAGTATAACGGGGCCGCCTTCGCCGACACCGGCGCGAAGGCTGGCCGCGCAAGGTCGCGCCGTAACGTAAGCGCCCCTGTTTCCTCCTCCTCCTCCTCCTCCTCCTCCTCCATCATTCCTTTTCCTTATGCCTAATTTCACCCTGTCGCACCCGGAGGCCAGCTTTTAGGGCGGGCCGGGCGTTTCGCCTGAGACTTCCTCACCATTTATGACCCTGAAGCTTAAACGTTGATAACAGCTTTACAGATGGAGGGCGGGTCGTTTTCAAAATGTGGCTATCGCCTCAGCGCCGCGCACATTCGTTAAACAAAAATGCAAGAGTTTCACGGATTGAGGGCGGGTCGTTTTCAAAATTTGGTTCTCGCTTTAGCGCCGCGTACATTCGTTTTCAAAATGCAAGAGCTTCACGGATTGAGGGCGGGTCGTTTTCAAAATTTGCTTCTCGCTTTAGCGCCGCGTACATTCGTTTTCAAAATGCAAGAGCTTCACGGATTGAGGGCGGGTGATTTTCAAAATGTGGCTCTCGCCTCAGCGCCGCGCACACTCTTTTTTTTAACTTTTGCCATATTTTCACGGATTGAGAGCAGGTGGTGTTCAACATGTGGCTCTCGCCATAGCGCCGCGCACACTCGTTATTTTGCAAGAGCTTCACGGATTGAGGCAGGTGGTTTTCAAAATTTGGTTCTCGCTTTAGCGCCGCGCACATTCCTTTTACAAATTTGCAAGAGCTTCACGGATTGAGGCGGGTGGTTTTCAAAATGTGGTTCTCGCCGTTGCGCCGCGCACATTCGTTTCACATTTTTTCAAGAGTTTCACGGGTTGATGGCGGGTCGATTTCAAAATGTGGTTCTCGCCCAAGCGCCGTGCACATTCGTTTTACACATTCGCATGAATTTCACGGATTGAAGGCGGTTCCTTTTTCAAAATGTGGTTTTCGTTTTTGCGCCGCGCACAGTCTTGATACAAAGTCGCAAGAGTTCCATTGGTTCCCATGACCGACGCACCAGAAACGGCTTTTTGGAAGGAGTCTCGATTTTGAGGGCGCAACAGTTCCGATGATTCGCGGATTTGAGATCCCAGGAATGGCGTTCTGGCACGATTCAGGATCATCAAGACACAACAGTCAGGTTCATCCATGGCGTTGGAATGCCGAGAATAATGTCTTGGTATGCTTCAAGGTCTTCAAACGGCTGTCTTCCAACGAGGCAGGCCCCCCTTTGGAAGTGAACCGTTGCAGGGGCCTGTGAAGGGGGAGCTTGGGGGGAGGGTTTACTCCAACATCGTTGGTGACTCTAAGGTTTACACTGGTTCTCCTCCTCCCCCTCCTCCTCCTCCTCCTCCTCCTCCTTCCTCCTCCCCCCTTCCTCCTCCTTCTCATCCTTTTCCTCCCCCTCCTTTTCCTCCTCCTCCTTCCCCTCCTCCTCCTGCTCCCGATGCATGTGCTCCCTTCCCGCTGCCCAATCGCCCTGCTACGTATATTCTGCCTGTGTGGCGTACGGTCGCTGTGCCATCGCGCGCAAGAGCCTCTTCCTTTCGTCGCTGGCATGGCGGGCTCGAAAACCCTGAAACGTCACACCTTGCCATCTCTTGGGATGCCGATGTTGTTTTACCTCCGCCGGCCTTCCGCAGGTTTCCGCCCGCGGGGGCGGCCTGGTTTTGCTTCCTCCGCCTCTCGCCGGCCCTCCGCCGCCTTCCGCCGAGGAGGAGGCCTCGGCCCCTCCGATCCTCGCAGGCGAGGCCCCTCCTGGCGTGCCACATGGCCAGGCAGGGGCCGGGGTCGACCTAAACAGTGTTTTGGCGATCTCGTGGGCAGTTTTCGTTTCGACTTCGTTTTGCAGCACAGGCGGATTGGAGACAGAGCGAGGGAGAACGAACACAAAACGAAAACGAAAAACACTGTTCAGTTCGATCCTTGGTCATCCAGCTGCTCCATTTTTTTCGATGCGTGGGCTCTGGAGGTCTGGGCCACTTCCCGAGGGACGGTTTCTCGCCCTGATTCGTTTTTTGGACGGCCCCGAGGCCCAGCGAGGGCCCCTGTAGTCCGAACGTGGCCTAAAACCCGCCGCTCGAATCTTTGTTGGAGCGTCGGGCTACCGGGCACCTGCGGCCAGGCATGCAGCTTCCCTCTGCCCTGGGGCTGCGCGCAGGGTCTTCGCTCCCGCAGGCCCGCGCCTTGGCGCCCCAGGGCTTTGCAGCGTCGTCCGCACCTTGCTCCTGCATGTCCGAGCTCCGTAGCTGCCTGCACGCCCACCTGTGCTCAGCTGCGTTCTTGCTATTATGGACACTGCGCAGGCCTGACGAAAGCTTGAGAGGTCCCTGCCAATGTGTGTTGTGTGTTGCGTGGACGATGGAGGGCGCCTCTGCGCCGCTGCGGCAGGGCGCCTCTGGGCCGTCTTGGCGGGCTGGGGCGCCTCGGGCTGGGAACGCCTCGGACGCCTTGGGGGGGCCTCTGGGACGCCTCGGACGCCATTGGGGGACCTTCGGCCTCGCCGGTGGCGCCTTCCCATACCTCGTCGCGTTGTGAGAAAGATCACGATGGGAGGTTTGTCGCTGTTTTCGGCCTCTGGGGGCCCTCGCCGGGCCTCGGGGCCGTCAAGAAGCGACTCAGGATGAAAAGCTGGTCCCGGGGAACGGGTGGAGACCTCTGGGGGTTGACGCTGCGGAAAAATCACGACGTCAGAGGTCTGGGAAGCCATCTTCCTCGGTGGAGGCAGCGCCGCTCAGTCACGGCTCGATGCTTTCGGAGCTCCCAGGGGGGCGTTCGACGAGGGCGCCAGGGCGCTCGTAGTAGAAAGGGGTGGTGCTCCAAGAAATGTGCAGTGTGAAGGAGGAGGAGGACGAGGAGGATGAGAAAGAGGAGGAGGAGGATGAGGAGGAGGAGGGGGGACGAGGAGGAGGAGGAGGACGATGAGGAGGAGGAGGAGGAGGAGGAGGAGGAGGAGGAGGACGAGGAGGAGCAGTGGAGGTGCGTGCCGGTCTGGGAGGGGTGCTCGTCTGGAGAGGTGGCCTTCAAGAGCCTCTGACTGCCGATGTTGCGGGTCTGTCCTGCGCTGGGGGACGTACAGGAGCCCACCATTGGCCCACCCAGGCTTCCACAGAAGGTCTTTCGGAAGACGGCGAGGGAGAAAAGCCGCCGAGCTTCAACTTGTCCCCCCCCTTCGGTATGCTCCCTCGCGCGAGCGTGTTTTGATTAAGCTTTTATGCGTTGCAAGTCACTTGGCTACTCGGAGCTCTTCTGCAGAAGTGTTTCTGGCGTCTCACACGCCGTTGGCTCCCCTGGGGCCGTCGAACTTCGTGCGTACATGTTTGTGCCCTCGATCGAAGAACGTAGACATAAATTTGGAGCTCCGCGCGGATTTCTTGGAGCCGCCAGGGGCACCCAGCGCAGCTTCCAGAAGTCCGCGCGGAGCTCCGAAAGTTTATGTTTATGACGCTTGATCGTCTTCTACTCGAGAGACGCGCGCAGCTCGCATGGTAATTCGGTGGCGTGCCGAAGGGGCCGCGCAGCGGCCACTAGGGCCAGGACTGCCAGGCCAAGTGCTCCTTAACAGCTGGCCACTTGCGGCCTCTGGCTTTGCGCTTTCAAGAGAGGTGCTCGCCCAAGACATTTGTGATCTCGACGAGAACAACGGCGTACCATAATGGCAGCCGACGCTGGAGGAGGAGGAGGAGGAGGAGGAGGAGGAGGCGGAGGAGGACAATGTTGAGGATGATAATGAGCATTGTGACACGGCTGAGGGCCAGGAAGGAGGATGCGAAGGAGGCATGGGGATGATGGGAATAAGGGCGACGAGGTGGAGGGAGATGATGACGCGGATGATGGTGATGGTGGTGGTGATGACGACGACGAATAATATTCATAATAACAATAAGAGTCGTAATACGAGTATCAGTAGTACTAGGGATGGTAATAGTAGTTGTCGTCGTAATAATACCAAGGTTCACGAACATACGAACAATATTAATACCTATACGACCACCCTTCGGATGATAAGGAGGATTGGGGGGGAAAGAACCAGCTGATGGCAATTGTGATGGTTGTGATGACAACAAGGCTGGTGATGGGCCCTCGAGATGGCGAGGACGCGTGATGATGATGGCGGCCATTCCACTATCGAGCAGGCGTGCTCCAAACATGAGGGACGGCGCGATCGAGACACTGGGAGTCAAGACAAATCTTCCCATGGATTTTCCTTAGCACCGTGCTGAGCGGCGTCGGCCGGGTGAACGCCATCGCCAACACCCCGGGCGCGTGGCGTCACGGCTGGTCGCCCCCGCAGCTGCCTGCCGTCGGAGAGCATCTCCATGAAGTCCTTGGCTGAAGGCGTGGCGGATGCGCCCGAGGCGACGGCGGCGGCCGATGCACTGGCAACGCTTGGTGCCGCAACCTCGGAACCCGAGCCGACGGCGGCGGCTGACGCACTGGCACTCGGCCAGCTCCACCACTCCTCCTGCCACTCGTGCGTCCAGTTCCAGCACTCCTCCTGTTCCTTGGGCATCCAGCGCCACTCCCTGGCGGAAGGCGCGGCTGAGGCTCCCGAGGCGACGGCGGCGGTTCCCACGTCAACACCTGACGCACTGGCAAAGCCTGGTGCTCGCACGCCGTCCTCTGGCGGCACTTTGTCCACTGCCGGCTGCCGTGCCCCCTGTGCCCATGTGATGACCATTCCTGTTTCGTCCTTGGGGTTCCACGTGAACTCGGCGTGGCTCTCGATGAAAGCTTTTAGCCCACAGGCACCAAGAGCTTGTTGAACTCCTGGTGCACACGCTCGTCCTTCCGTTTGAGCCCAATCTTGTAGTGTGAAATCTTAGATGGATCGAACTCACCGCCATGTGCGTTCAGGCATTGGTGCAAAAGTGCAACCAGGCGACCGTCAGCATCAGGCGTGTCAGCCTCCTCGCCGGCACCTTGGAGGCGCGCGGGGGTGTGTACTGGCAAAGCCTGGTGCCCCGCGTCGGCGCCGGGCAGATTGGCCACCAGCTGGTCTGGCGATACCTTCCAGTGCGCAGGTCGGAGCAGAAAGTCCTTCGGAGACTCGCTGGCAAGGCCTGGGGGAACGCATGATCCAGCCACGGCGGGCGCATGTCCCGAAGCAACACCAACGTCACGCACTTCGCGGCCTCGTCGAGCAACTCCTGCTTGCTCTTGGAGCTGACGTATGCTGTCGACAAACCCACCGCCTCTATGCAGTCCTCCACGAACACCTCGCGGTCGGTCCTCGGGTACGCGTAGTCGGCGCGGATGCGCGGCCCCTGAAGGTCGGACCCGGTGACACCGACGACACTGGCCGACCCCGCTGGCCGAGATGCGCGGGCAAAGCTTGGCGCACCGCTCGCCTGGGTGGAACTGTTCTTGTCCCTCTTCAACACGACCAGCCGGAGCAACTTGTAGATGGCGTAGATGGCCTTCGCCGTGTGCGTCCGGCCCAAATCCCAGAAAAGCTCCCCCAGCGTCGTGACGGGGCCCATCCGACACCACTTGTGCGTCTCGACCGCCTCGCACGGAACGCATACCCTGCTCCACTGGCTGGCCCAGGCGGGCATGTAGACCTGTGGGTTGATCTCCTCGCCATTGTTCATGGCGGCGTCTTCGCGTTGGGCCTGTCCGTCGATGGCTTTGGCGAAGAGCTCGGACCCACGCCGGCCGTGCTCGCCCCACCCCTCCGGGCGTCGCCCCACGGTGTAGCCACCTTGCACGCAGGAGAATTGCGGATTGTTGAATTGCGCGGCTCTGACAATGCCTGGTGCGACCTGGCGAAGACACCACTGCATTCTGCACCTGTCCAGCTCCGCCACCTCGCCAGAGTGGTGATTCACCAACCCCACCAGCGCTTTCGATGGGCCGTCGTCGTCCTCCAGCTGGCTCGGCGAAAACATCTGCACTGCCTTGTCTGGGAGCTCCTCGAACAACGTCTGGTAATGCTCCCGCAGCGCGAGCATGCGCAAGCGGCCCTCAAGGGCCTGCGCTTTTGGAGGTGGCCGCGCCAGGTCCTTGACGCAGAGAGACCTCTTAGACGCCGCATTCAAACATTCGCTCGGGGCCATGGGCGCCGCGCCGGCACCGATCAGCTTGACGGGCGCCAGTTCGCGGCCGAAGAACATGTCCCGCGAGTCCAGGCCACGGACACCTGTCCCTCGGCGCTCCTCGTGTTTTCCCCAGGCCTCGCGGCGCATCCTGTCGATGTTGTCCTGCGCCTCGGGATCGTGCGGTTCATCGATGGCGCGGCGCCGCGCGTGCTCCACACCGCGAAGCTTCATGGCACGAGCGTCGGCGGGGGCGGCGTTACTGGCCATCGGCTGGCACAAGCTTCAAGAAGTCCAGGATGGGAAGAACTTCCGCGTCGAGTGCGACCCGAACCTCTCTGGGCTCACGGGCGGCAGCCGGGCCCCCATCGGGCTCTCCGGCCAGCCCTTCGCGCAGGTCAGCCGTGATCTCGAACCGGCCCGCGTCCGCCGCGTCGTCTCCCCAGTCGACTTCGAGATCCTCCTGTGGCAGCGTCTTCTCCGCGCCCTCCTCGCCCTCGTCCTTCTGCCCCTGGGTCGACGGGCCGGCAAGGCCGGGTCCCGACCGCTGGGCTTCGCCTGCCCCCCCCCCCCCCCCCCCCCCCCCCCCCCCGCGCGCTAGCTTCTTTGCCGCCTCCGACTCCTCGCCGAGGCTGCCGGTCCGCATGCGCGCATCCTTCGCCTCAGTGGGCTCGGGTTCCACCTGCGCCGCAGGGGCGATCGCCTGGCCCCTGGGCATCGCGGGGGCGTCCTGGCAAGGGAACGGGAACGCCGCCCTGCCATTCGGCTCCTGCGTCGAAGAGGTGGCAAGGCCTGGCCCTGTTGCAAGGCTTACTCTTCCTGGCCGGCGGCCCGGTCGTGCCACCCTGACTCATTGAGGCCCCCACGTGGAGTACCCCCGCAGAACTGGCAAAGCCTGGCTCAAGCGGGGCAGCGGCCGTGTCTCGGCAGGCAGGCCTTGCAGCATTCGCGGACGCGCTCTGGGAGGAGCTCCCGGCCCTTGACGGCGCGCAAGAGCACGCGCCACGCCGCCGCGCGATGCCGTGCGGGGGGCCCTTGAACATGGCCGTCACAGTGAAAGGGCAGCCCTCCATCTCCTTCATGCGGCTGTTCCGCGTGAGCCCGAACTCCAGAGCAGGTCGGGCTCGCGGTGCAGGTGGGCGTTCAGGTTCTGCCCCATGAAGCACGTGCCTCGGTTGCCTGCGAGGTCTTGGTTCTTGTCCACGACCTGAGGGTCACCCTGGTGGCCGCCCTCGCCCACGAGCCCCCCGCCCCCCCGCTTGGGCTCCTCTTGGCTGGCCAAGCCTGGCGCGAAGCCCACCAGCCCTTCCTCTCCCACCCCTCCTTCCACCCCTCCCCTCCTTTATCCCAGGGCGTTTCCTCTTCCACCCCTCCTTCGCCCCCTTCGGGGAGGGGTTGACCTCTCGCCCTTATCTCCTCCCGGACGGGGGGGGTCGCGAGGCTTTGGAGCGTCCAAGATGGCCCAAGACGGTTCCAAGATAATCTCGGGGATATCAAGATGACTTCCAAGATGGCTCAAGATAGCCGGAGATGCCTCAGATGGCCCCTTCCCAAGGAGGCCGCCCAAGACTCCCCGAAACCCCGAGTGGCCACCCCGAACCCCCAGTGGCCACACATGTCTTCGGAAACACAAAGACCTGTAGCACCCCCGGTGCTGCCAGCAAGTTCGCCTTGAACTCCTCCCTGGTCAGCAGGCGCTGAGGATGGAGCTCCGCCATGCCCGACGTGGACGGACTTGTCCGAGTCCCGTACCGCTGCGCGAGTCTGCGCGAGCCCGGGCATTCTGCCTCTGTCCCCGGGGCTGGCAAAGCCTGGCCCTGGGACAGAGGCGGGGCATGTCTGAACATGCGGGCGGCACCGGCCACGAGGGCGCAACCGGCCGAAGGTTCGGACGGACTCCCCGAAGGCAAAACCGCGATGGGCTGCGGTCCGACGGCGACAACGACGGCACAGCATACAGCACGGCATGACGATGTGCCTTTCGATTTGCAGTTGCCTGTGCTTATCGATGTGCATGTCGATTTGCTTTTCGATTGGAATTTCGATTTGCATCTAGACAAACCTCGCCGCGGGCGCCGAATTTTTAGATACGCAACCCACGGCGCCTTACGATTTGCACATGGATCTGCTATGGATTTGCATGTCGATACCCACGGCGCCTTACGATTTCCACATGGATTTGCTATGGATTTGCATGTCGATTTGCATTGGGGCACCAGCGGGACACCGGCGGGACACCAGCGAGACACCAGCGGGACACCGCGGGCCACCGGTTGCCGGGGGGGAATCATTTGGTCTGGCCGCGGCCCAGCCACAGGATAATTTCTTCTCGCCCGCCCGCGCAGCTTCGCCTCGCCCGCACGCAAGCATGTGTGGCACGCACGACACGAACCCGAAACCGAAATCGATTACCTGGCAGGAAGGGTCTCCGTTTCACGTCGGACTCACCCCCCAACCTCCGAGTCATAGTATGAATACGAATAATATTGATCGTACGAACGCATATACTAAGATGATTTACAATCATAACATCAAAAACAATACGAATACGGCTACTGAAATTAAACGCAAGAAGAACGTTCATGCCGAATGTACCCATACTATTACACATGACTATAACTACGAATGCTACTGCCAGTGTCACCGCGATTACGAATGAGAGTATCAATAATGTCATTAGTTCGAGTACTATTGATACCCATGTTGTTAAGCACATGATGGTGATGATGTTGTTGGTGGTGGTGATGAAGAGGAGGACGGGGATGAGGATGATGAGGATGATGAGGATGAGGATGACGATGATGACGATGATGTCTGGCGAAGCTGCAATCGTCTTCGAAGCCATTGGAGAGCCCCACAGAGCGCGCACGCGCGCGCGGCGCGCGGCGCGTCGGGCCACGGGCGCTGGCCGAATGGAGGCGGCCCTGGTGCCCTGCGCGGCAGCGGCGGACGCGGCCGCGCTCTCTCGGGGGAGGGGGGCGGGGGAGGGGGGGGGCGAGCGGCGGCGGGGGGGGAGCGGGCGGGGGTCCAGGAAGGAGGGAGGGAGGGGAGGGCCGGGGGAGGGACGGAGTGAGGGACGCGGGAGCGGGAGGGGGGAAGGAGGAGGAGGAGGAGGAGGAGGAGGAGGAGGAGGAGGAGGGAGGGAGGAGGAGGAGGAGGAGGAGGAGGAGGAGGAGCAGGAGGAGGAGGAGGAGGAGGAGAGGAGGAGGAGGAGGAGGAGGAGGAGGAGGCGGAGGCGGAGGCGGAGGAGGAGGAGGAGGAGGAGGAGGAGGAGGAGGAGGAGGAGGAGGAGGAGGAGGAGGGAGGAGGGAGGAGGAGGGAGGAGGAGGAGGAGGAGGAGGAGGGGGAGGAGGAGGAGGAGGAGGAGGAGGAGGAGGAGGAGGAGGGGAGGAGGAGGAGGAGGAGGAGGGAGGAGGAGGAGGAGGAGGAGAGGAGGAGGGGGAGGAGGAGGAGGAGGAGGAGGAGGAGGAGGAGGAGGAGGAGGAGGACGAGGAGGAGGAGGAAGGGGAGGAGGAGGAGGAGGAGGAGGAGAGGAGGAGGAGGAGGAAGAGGAGGAGGAGGAACAGGAGGAGGAGGAGAGGAGGAGGAGGAGGGAGGAGGAGGAGGAGGAGGAGGAGGAGGAGGAGGAGGAGGAAGCGGAGGGGGAGGAGGAGGAGGAGGAGGAGGAGGAGGAGGAGGAGGAGGAGGATGTGAAGGAGGAGGAGGAGGAGGAGGAGGAGGAGGAGGAGGAATGGGAATGGGAATGGGAATGGGCTCCATCGCGGTGCGATACGAAAGGGAGGGAAACGAACTACGAGGCCTTAGATCGGTTCGAGACCTTCGAAACCTGATCCTTGGGATATCTCCCAAGCTCGAAATTAGTGAGGTACCGTCTCCGAGCCGTGCTGAGAGGCTTGGAGCACGGCTCAGCAAGGCTGCTGCTGAGCTTCTCACCTCCGAAGAAACCACAGGTGCTACAAATCCATATTCGATGGGCAGGGGCGTACACAAGCTGGTGGGACGGGTGAACCCAGCCTCCTCCTATATGAACCTGTTTCCCCCTCGGCAAGTGAAACTTGTCGGACCCTACGGCAATCAACTCGAAACACGGGGAACGCAACCACGCGGTGAGGGTCTCCTGAGACGACTGGCCACGACACCTCAAACATCTAGTGCCTTTGCTGTCGAGGCTGTGCTGGGAGGCAAACAATGCAATGGAGGAGGGAGCGGGAGGGGGAGGCGGCCTTGTCGTACAGGTACGGCTGGGGCTCGGGCGAGCTGTCATCGCCTCGAGCGTCGAGCGCAACAATCTCCGACGAACCAAGCTGGCGTCCACCTCTGTTCTCATGACCCGTGACCGAATCTCTGGCGATAGCCGACATTTTTTCGCAGCAATGCTAGCGAACTCGTCTGCGGTGTGATTTCCAAGAACCAAAAACTCAGGGAAGTCCGAGCCTGGGATCTGATCAGCTTCGATATGGGATGGTACTTGAATGACACATACCTGCGACTGGTCGCGAAACTGCATCTCCTGGCCTACGAGCTTCCAGACATTCGCATTGGCTCCCTGAGGAACCCTCCAGAATCCCTGATACCACCCATCAGCTACTCCCCTGTTGTCTGTGACATACACCAAGGGCCCCCGAGAGTGCCTGAGCGCCAGCAGTAATCCCCAGATCTCGCCCCTCGGTACAGACTGTATACCACCAGGCAGAGGACCGAAGATTGCAGACCCGACGTGAGGACCCTCGAAATTTCTAATAACCACTGCTGACACTCCGACACGCCGTAGCCGTCGGTCACGAGAATCAGCGCCTCCGCTGGCGTCTCCAAACACCACTAGAGGATCGCCTGCGTGGCCGTCTCCGAGCGCGTGCTCGTCGAACGGCGCGCCTAACGCTGAGAAAAACTCCCACGCCTCATCGGCGCTGGGAGCTGGCACCTGGGTCCAAGAACTCGGAATGAGACCTCGAAACCAAAAGCACGGTTCAGAATCTTAGCCCGATTGGGCCCTGGGGAGCAAATGGTCCGAATCAGTGTAGATTTTGTGACCTGAATTGCGAGGGCAAGTCCACCCCCTGTGGAGTGGTGTTTCACTACCCTGGCCACACCTGGGGCACGTATCGTCACTGATGGCACCAGTCTCGTCCTTCACCCTGGATAGAGGCCACGTCCCCCCGATGGCCACGCACAGGAGGGTCTCCGAGAGCTTGGTCCCATGCGGAACTCCACTAAGAACTTTAAGTAACTGCCTAAGCGATCCGTTGTCCACCCCATCTTGTAATCCGTCACCGCAAAAATGCTTGGATGCTTTTTTTTCCCAAAGCTGGGCACGAATACTCCCCTCAAACTCAGTAAGCAAACCACTAATGTCCTCCGAGCTGGTGACTAGTTCATCTGGGAAAGACCAAATAGCACCTGCATCATCACGTTTAGCTGGTGTGTGCCACTCAGAGGGGGAGACAGGGTCCCATCCAAACTCCAGAAGATAAGCGATGACGGACGAGATGGGGCCCCGAACGTGCCGTGAAACTTGCTGCGGTGCAAGATCCCGCAGCTGCCGCACAAGCACAGGCCAAGCAGCACGAACAGGGCCACGAATGCCGGGCTCGGCCAGCCACGTCTTCAACCAAAGTTGAAGCCCATCACGAGGTAACTTGTACTCTGGATCGTGCCCCTCGGCACGAAGATCCAGAAAAGTAGCGAGGCACCGCCCACGCTTAGAAGAGGCCAATGTACATCCTAGTCGCCGACGACAGTGTAACCGAAACTCCCCAAAAGCACCTGTGATCTGATGCCCGTGCGTGCCAGCCGCTTGAGGCCCAATCCTCTCGATGAGTCCCGTGGTGCGATATTTCCTGGACGACCGAGCGAACCTCCGAACCTTCATATTCATGTTCTTGGCTTTGACGACTCGCTGCCGACGCATGGCCCTTGCGGGCCTCCCAGCTCCCAAGTCGACCCCAAGATGACGGCTTGAAGGGCGTGTTGCAAAACGAAACCTTTCCTGCGAAGCCGACGCACAACCTCTTTGCCATCTGCCGCATTAGAACACAATATCACGCTCTTGCTAGCAATCTGGAGGCCGTGCTCCTTGAGCGCGTAGCAGGTGTCGAGCACACTGTGAAACAGCCTATTCCGAACCAGCTTGCGCGTGCCAGCCGTGTGCTGCGTCAAGTCATCGACCCAAATACGATATGACATGTTAACATGTGTGGTAGTCAAACGCATCAAAATGTAGTACACCATACACCTCCCGAGTCTAGTCCCACTGCGGAGACCCTGGATGATACTCTGCCACGGCTGGAACGCTGCCGAGAAAGACCCAAGTTGCGAGAGCACACGAGGGGCCAAACACATCTGGAGCTCCAAGGCGAGGACCACCGGTGGGAACCCCATCTTGAGAGCAGATCTAGCCAGTGGAATCCACCCCATAGCGTCGTAAAACCCCATGATGTCCAAGAGGCCCTCTCCGAACGCGATGCCGAGCCGAGCAAGCCCTTCATCGTGAAGAGCGCGCAAAAACACTTCTCGGAGCGCGGAGTTGCCCGAGATGGCGGCATCCCAGGCAGGCTCCGAGTCCTTAGACCAACTCCTAACCTCGTCCTCTCGGGCAAGAGACCAGGTCCTGGAAAACATAGACATGAGTCCTATGACCCTGTCCCCCCCATTCTTCTTCCCCAGGAGACGCCCAATGACGAGCAAAATTTGCCGGGGCCAGGAGAGGCACTCCTCGCAGGCCCCGAACACCGAAACTAACTCTTGAATCCCTCCAGGGGGAAGACGTTCCATATCCGCGGGGCTGAGGTTGTCAACCCCGAGTCCTGCCTTGGCCTTCATGGAGTGCAGGGCGCGCTGGACGCGCTCGACAGACAAGGGCTCGAGCTGCTCCACAGCTGCTGCCTCTCGGATATCCTGGAAGAGAGCCGTGACGTCAGAAAGTGGCAACGGCTTCGGGCTCCAGAGCTCGTGCCAATGCTTGGTTTTGTGGCCCACGATGTCCCGAGGGTGAAAAAGCGTTTTCCCGTCGACCTGGATTTCATCGGGGACAGGGGGAAGCTTCTTAATGGATTTGTGCAGGATCCCAGGAGCCTCCGAGTTAGTGATCCATTCTCGAAACTCGCGCAAAGAAGAGTAAAGAGCTCGCCGTCGTGCTCGACCAGCGACTCGCTTGGCTGCGTGAGGTAGCCGCTCAACAACTGCATCTGAAAGAGTGGCCACTCGAAAAAGCTTGGCCTGCCATGCTGACCATGTAGAGAGTCCCCCTTCTTCGTTGACTGACCTGGCATGCTCTAGAGGAACGTGCACCCCTGCAGGTTGATCCCCAGCGAGGGCGATGCATGCTTGAACGATCTGTGCCTGCTGTACTGCACCGTTCCGTCTAGACCTATGCTTGCTAATGGAGCCCAGGACCGTAGCAAGACGCCCCCACCAGCTGGCGACGACGTCGTGCAGAGGTTGATCACGAGCCTTATCTGGAGCCTTCATTTCCACCTCCCGAAAGAAGGGCCCCTGAGATCTCGTGGTACCTGCAGCAAGTTGAACCCCATGATGCTGTGAAATCGCTTGCTCAACCGTAGACGCCCAAGATCCGCACAAGGCCCCCAGTTGGCAAATATGTTGACCCCCGACAGCGTAAGCAGCAGAATTACGTACAATCGGCCATACGTCTTGCTCAACGGAGTACGTGAACCCGACCTGCTTTCTGCGCGACTGCCAAAGATCGGAGGGAATAGGGAAAGAGGGGAGGTCTGCTGAATTATGGGTTGCCGAGGGGGGGGTTCCAGAGGCTGAGTCCCCCTTATACGTCCCCAAGACATCCTTTTCCAGCACGATATTGTCTGCCTGGCCACTGGGCTCGCGCACAGAGCCACTACTGCTGCTGCAAGCAGGGGCGGAGCTAACGGCGTCAGCCGTGTCGCCGAAAAAAAGACTGTGAGACTAAATCATACTCGGCGTCAGATTCGCCGTCCGACAGACCGTCGTCCAGCTCAAAAGTGGCTCTCTCGGGCTCAACCGTAAGATCCCCGAACAAAGCCTCAGAAGCTTCAGAGATTCGCTGCCTAGCAACCTCACGTTTTTGACTACGCTCAGCTCTGGACCGACTCGATTTTGACCCTGGTGTTGGAGCAACTCCTGGACGAGGCACCTGGGGTAATCGACCTGGCGTGACAAGTTCTCGACATAGTAACTGGGCCCCAGACGATCGGAGTCGAACGAGAATAGCACTATGTGGTCTCCATGGTACTGATAGGATGGAGGACACCCCGACGATGTACGGAACGCACGACTGGCTCGCAATCACGAGATCGAGTAAAGCCCCTTTTCCCCGACTCGCAAGTTGCCAAAACGCCACTCGGCTTGTATATAACCCCGTCAATCTTACTGAGAAGCCCTCGTCGAACGAGCTCCTCTGGTTCTAGATTGAAGTCCCCCACAATGAACCACGGTAGACGTAGCTGTGATACCAGCGCGCCGAGCTTAGCATATCTAGTGAGGTTCCTGCCCGCGAATCCGTCGGAGCAGAACCCGTAAAAAGTGATGGCCACCAGTGAGTAGCCGTGCACGTGAATTATGGCTGCGCTGAACCCGTCCAGCGCCGTCGAACCCGTGGCCCGTAGGTCGCGAAGAACAGCGTCGGACTCGCTGAGGCTCTGCATCTGAAGGTGCTGTCGGCACATTAGCCATTCACCACCCTCGTTCGCCTTGCTCTGAGTACTCTCCGACTGCTCCCGCCCTGTGGCTCGGGCTCGATTGATGATAAGTTTAAACTGATGCTTCTTTGCCTGCTCTCGCCAATGTTGCACGTCCTTCCCACTTTCGACGTGCGTCTCAGCGATCCCGAGATAGTGGAATGGCCTGCAGGCTGGACCTGACAAGAAGTCCCATGCCTGCCGACCCATAGTTGTGACGTTGCCGAAAAAGAAGAAGCTATCTGTGCCACTCTTGGATGCAGTAGCCAGCTCTTCTTCATCACCATCAGCACCCGACTGCGCACACCCAGATGCTGATCCCCTTGGGCCTGTTGGTGGCGTACTTCCCGCAGCGGCGCCTCCTGCGGGGCCCCTCTCTGGCGGTCACGCCGCCGCCTCAGCGGCTGGGGGCCCCGCCTGCGTCGCCGCCTGCGCCTCCGCCTCAGCCGCCGCCTGCTTGGCCGCCGTGATCTTCATGGCCGCCTCCTTGATCCTCGCCGCCTGGGCTGCCTTGTCCTCGGCGGGGGGGCCACCACTGGGCCCGCTGCTGCTGCTGCCGTCGGTCGTGCCCTGGGTGCCCTTGCCGCTCCCCTTGTCAGCGGCACCGGCACCCTGAGCTTCGCCGTCAGCTCCCTTCCTCTTCTTCATGTACCTGGTCTCGATCTGCTGCTGCAGCTCCTTCGCGCGCGTGAGCCAGGAGACCACCTCAGAATTCTTCGTGTTCAAATGCGCTCGAGCTGCCTTGAGGTCACCTTCGAGCTTGCGCAACACATCTTTCTCGCTGGCCTCCGCTTCCAAGGTATCGATCTTCGCGAAAAAGTCCTCATCCCAAGAGAGACTGAACAGCGTGTCGCTGTCCTTCTGCTCTGCGGACTTGTCGTGCGGAATGACACCGACCTTGGACGCGAGGGCCTGCACAGCAAGCCGTTTGGACTCCTGCGCCGTGGCCAGTGTGATAGCCAACTCTGCCTCCTTGGCCTCGGCGCGAACCAAGTTCTCCCTGGCGCGCAGCAAGGCATGGAAGGCCTGGTCGTGCTTGGTAGTTGCGTCTCTGACTGCACTGTCTGCTTTCTTCGCTGCCTCCTCAGGCGAGGAACTGGCCTCCGCGGCCCGCATCTCGTTCCTGAGGACCTGGATCTGGCTGGTCAGGGCCTGCTTGATCATGGGGTCTGTCACCACTGCCAGGGCGCTCTCTAGTGCGGACGCCTTGGACGAAGCAACTGCTTGCAGGGCACCACCTGCCCCTGCCAGAACCAACTGCATGTTAGCTACATCGGAGTACGTGTCTTTGTCACTGCCACCACTCCTCTTCCCCTGATAGAGTTTGACCTGGCGTCCGCACTTCTGGCATCTGCGATCTCGCTCCAGGAGAATAGAATTCCACTCGCTGCGTCCACAGGCTTTGCACGTAGACCATGGAGTGGAGGAGGCTCTGGACATGGCTCCCTGAAGAATGATTTCCCCTCCCGCCACCGAGAAGAGAGGTCCTAGGCGTGGACTTCCGCCTCGGGCCCCACAAGCGCCGACGTGAAGGCGAGGGGCTGGACTGACCAACGTGGGGGGCCCAAAACCCAAATTGCTCGAGCCCAAGTTGCTTGAGGGAGGAGGAGGAGGAGGAGCCAGAGCTGGAGCTGGAGCTGGAGCTGGAGCTGGAGCTGGAGCCGGGTGCGGAGGAGGCGGAGGAGGCGGAGGAGGCGGAGGAGGCGGAGGAGGCGGAGGCGGAGGAGGAGGAGGAGGAGGAGGAGGAGGAGGAGGAGGAGGAGGAGGAGGAGGAGGATGGAGGAGAAGAAGGAGGAGGAGGAGGAGGAGGAGGAGCAAGAGGAGGAGGAAGATCAGGAGGAGGAGGAGGCGAAAAAGGAGGAGGAGGAGGTGATGTCTGTAAGCGGCAGGGCCTCGCAGTTGCTGGTCAGTTTTCTGGGGTCTTGGCAGTATTGTATCGACGCCGTCGCTGGTCGTTGATTCCCTCCTGGGTCTCTTTCAAGATCTTCCCGTAAATCAAGCACCTCGGGATGTTTCTCGGACCCGACTCAGAGAGCACATGCTGGACTGCCCCCTCAAGAAATGGTTCCTTCGAGTTCTCTGCTGTTGGCGCAGCCTCAAGTGTTTGTTTGAGCCAATATGTACTCCAGTCATGCAGCTTCGGTGATGTCCTACATCGCCCAATGCGTGCCTGCACCAGCCAACCTTCTCCGTTTCGAGTCGGCGATGTTGGCCAGGGTATTTCATTGGCCACATCGTGGGGTCACGAGAAGTGACTGGTATCGTTGGAAGGAGTAGGGTGGACCACGCATCTCTGTTCTTCCTGCGCGGCCAGAAACAGAGCAGCCACCGCTACGTTCGAGTGGCAAGGGTCACTGGCGCTCCTGCAGGGAGCGGCAGAGAGACATCGACATCTGGCGGCATGTAAACGTGAAGAGTTTCCCCCGAGTTCTGGAAGATCCCCGCCCTCTGTCAACGTTTGGAAGACGCTTTTCATGGTCGACACCTTCCCCAGGCTCTCCGAAAGGATGCCCCCCTGAAGTCCTAGAGGCCCGGCAGCTACGTCTACGATATCTGTGTTCCTCTCGTAGTTAGCGCCGCCCGGAATTTCTGTGCAAACTCTTCCCGCTTATGTCTAAAGTTGTGTACATTACCCCGTTGAGCGTCGTTTGTTCCTCTAGGCTCCTGGCGTGGACCCCTGCCGAAGGTCAGCGCGTCCTTACCATCGTATGACCTGACGTCCAGGCTGCCCTTGTTTCCTTGCCTGTCGCTCTTGCGTTGGCCACTGCTCGTGCGCTCACGAGAAACTGGCTGACGCAACGTAGGTTTCAACAGACTGAATGTGGCCGCTGCCTCTCAGGGTGCCCAACAGGGGCTGATGATAGCACGCATTTCTGGACTTACGTGCTGTTTGGCACTCTCCTCACGGCCCTGGTGGGCCCGCGTCCTTTGGGTCCTTTGGACCGTCTCGGGCTTTCTGCGCCCTCGAAGCTCGCTCAGTGTGCCCGCGGCCTCCAACCTTTTTTTCCACCTCTTTATGACGATCTACGCGCCAGGTCTCTGGCCCCAGGTCGCTCGATCGAGCTCGCGGAGACCCGGGCCCTCCTGCCAGCTGTCCGCGGCATGCTGTTGCGGCAAGCGGGTAAGAGCTGGACCGCCAGGCCACGCGGCAGCAGACAGAGGAGGAGACGGAGGAGGAGACGGAGGATGAGGAGGATGCGGAGGAGGAGACGAGGAGGAGACGGAGGAGGAGACGGAGGAGACGGAGGAGACGGAGGAGGAAGAGGAGGAGGAGAAGGAGGAGGAGGGAGAGGGGGAAACATTGGCTGGAGGAGGAGGAGGAGGAGGAGGAGGAAGAGGAGGAGGAGGAGGAGGAGGAGGAGGAGGAGGAGGACCAGAGTAAACCCAATGTGCATCAAGGATGCTGCAATACAGCCACACTTGTCCCGCGCCCTCTCCCCATAAGTCACCACGCAAGGCGTGCTGCTCGCTGCAAGAACTGCCCGCGTGAAACACCCGCACCTCGTGGGCTTGCCATGCAGGCGAGAGCCCCGTTTCGAAATGGAGCTTGTTTGAATCCCTGTAGCTTGCGAGTACTAAGGACTGTGGCGAGGCGCGATTACGCACTCCGTTTTGACAAAGGGGTCCGCCCTTTTTGTACAACCCATGGTGGAATATTGCACCTGTGGCCGCCCCAAGCAAGGGCACCATTTTGTAAAGGAATCGCCCTCCATCCGTGCCGGTGCTACATATGCTCAAGATGAAAAAATCGTGTTCTGCCGCTGCTGGCAGAAAACCACCCCGGTCCATCCTGAACAGGGGAGCGGTCACTACTGGCTCGAGCACCCCCCTCCCCCCCCTCCTCGCCGCCAGCAAACGACTCCCGCTCCTCGGGACAGTCGGGCAGTGGTGGGGACAGTGGGACAGTGGTGGGGACAGTGGGACAGTGGTGGGGACAGCGAGATTGGGAACAGTGGTGAGGGGACAGTGGGACAGTGGCGGGGACAGTGGCGGGGACAGGGGGGATTGGGACAGTGGTGGGGACGGTGGTGGTGGGGACAGGGGTGAGGGGACAGTGGGACAGTGGAGGGGACAGTGGGGACAGTGCGACAGTGGTGGGGACGGTAGTGGTGGGGACAGTGGTGAGGGCGGTGGTGGGGACGCTGGCAGCTGGTGGGACAATGGGACAGTTGTACAGTGGGGACAATGGTGGGGACAGTAGGGACAGTGGGACCGTGGTTGGGACAGTGGGACAGCATAGTATGACAGCGGTGGGGACAGTGGGGAAAGTGGGACAGTGGCGGGGACAGTGTGGACAGTGGGACAGTGGTGGGGACAATGGGGACAATGGGGAGAGTGGGACCGTGGTGGGGACAGTGGTGGGGACAGTGGGGACAGTGAGACACTGGTGGAGGCACTGGTGGGGACAGTGGGGACAATGGTGGGAACAGTGGGGACAGTGGAACAGTGGTGGGGACAGTGGGGACAGTGGGACAGTGGTGTGGACAGTGGTGGTGGGGACAGTGGTGAGGGTGGTGGTGACGACGGTGGTGGGACAATCGGTCGCTGGTACAGTGGGACAATGGTGGGGACAGTGGGGACAGTGGGATAGTAGTGGGAACAGTGGGACAGCTCAGTGGAACAGCAGTGGGGATAGTGGGGACAGTTGGACAGTGGTGGGGACAGTGGGGACAGTGGGGACAATGGTGGGGACAGTCGAGAGTGGAACCTTGGTGGGGACAGTGGGACAGTGGTGGGGACAGTGTCGAGAGTGGGACCTTGGTGGGGACAATGGTGGGGACAATGGTGGGGACAGTGGGCTCAGTGCGACAGTGGTGGGGGCACTGGTGGGGACAGTGGGGACAGTGGTGGGAACAGTGGGGACAGTGGGACAGTGGTGGGGACAGAGTCGAGAGTGGGACCTTGTGTAAATATTGATCCAAATCTCTCCACCCACAACCTCTTGATGCAAGAAGAAATAGATAGAGTATTGATCTGATCTTATTCCGATGTCAAGATAGACAGTCGTAGAATGCGCCCACCCTCCCGCCACAGCTGGCGGGTCAAAGCCACAAATGGCAATAGTGAACAAGAGAGTGCAAGCATGAGCGAGCGAGAGTAGCAACATAGATAATTCTGAACATCACCCTATATCTCACACCCTTGCCAATACAACTTTCACACAGAAAAAGGAAACGTTGCGAAATAATGTCTTGGCAAAGTTTGCAGCAAGCTTCTAGACGATTGAAACAGATTATCGGCTCGAACGGTCAAGCTACCGTCCGTGCACCAAGCAACAGATATCAAATAAAAGAAATCCAATATTCTCTGCTCGAACGGTCAAACTACCGTCCGTGTATCAAGCAACATATATCAAGATAAAAGAAATCAGCGCACCGAGCAACATATAAACAAATCTTTACCTGAGGCCTGCGCACCGAGCAACAGATATCAATATATGAAATATGTACCTGAGCTCTTGAGGGGGTGCTTTCACTCCTCATCTGGAGATGGTGACCAAACATCACTCATCATCTGAAAATGGTACCCCAAATCACTTATCACCCTCACCACCGTTCACATCTGAGCCACTGCCTTGGCTGGCTCCAAGATATCGCCACATATGTAGTAGTGGGATCAGCGTACACGCACTGCTGACTTGATGATGCTGTATACAATGTAAACATTGATGCTCGGGTCGAGGTAATAACTCCTGCTCTCGTCTGCGTCCAGCTTGAGACAACGTCCTAGGCAATTTGCGTAGTGCCTGTCCTTCGTATGGATCGTCTCGTAGCTGTCGCCCTCGTACTTGCCACTCCTGTTTGTCGTTGGCCCCATGGTTTCCAGCCACTGCCTCAGTAGAGCACTATCTCCCAGCATAATGTGTCCATCTCCCGTTCTCTCGTCGTCATAGGTCACTGGATCGGCTCGTACTGCGAGTGTTGTCGTCGTAGCTTTCGGCGTAGCCTTCGCCGTCCTGGATTTGACCTTGACCTGCTTCTCGGGCAACTCCGTCATGAACAGGTTGTCGCTGCTTGAACTATCCACCTCCATCGGCTCAGCGGTGTCCTCGTTGTCGTTTTGCTTGGGCTGCATTACGTAGATGAATATGATGATACCCGCGATGATAGAGACTACTGTCACCACCGTAGGAGACATCGAAAGACAAACTCCATACACTGCAAGTGCACAAAGTTAAAACATAACTACAACTTGGTCAGGTATCTGGATGGTTCTCTGCGCGCCACTCCTCTCCATCGGGTAGTTGTCCGTTAGCTCTTCCGTGTAGACTGCCTCGACGTAGTCCTCGTCTTGAACCTCGTCCTTGTCGTCATAGAAGCACTCGTCCACGTAGTTGTACGTCTCCACCGGCCACGTAGAGATCTCCTTGTCGTCCTTCCCGGTGTCATCGTACAGCTCCTGCTTGACGTACTTGGCCATCTCCGCGTTCAGCTCGTCTACCTCCTTGTTGGCTGCCACCTTCTCTGGTCCAACAAGCTTTCGTCCGCGTATTGACGGTGCCCTGTCATCAGGCCAAAGAGTCCACAAGTTTGATGTAACTATCTTCCTCGCGTAGCCTCCTGGAAGTACTTTCGTCAAACAGTCCGCTAGCATCTGCTCGCTCTTGACCCACTTGATGCTGACCTCTTTGAGTGACTGTCGCAATATAGCCGCTTCCAAAGAAAGCCTCCTGTCCGTCATAGAAATCTTCTCCTTTGTGATCGTGTCGTATAGGCTCTTGCAGTTGGTCACCGAAATGCATTTCACCGGGCAGGTGTCGTGCACAATCTCGGTCATGTCCATCTCCGGGCACCGGATCTCCACAGGGTCGACCTCGTCCATATCAACATGTCCACTGAATCCGCACATGAGTAGACCTCCGCAGATAGAGTAGATCGCACCACTCGTTGAATCTTGGAGGACTGCCACCCAATGCAGTGTACCTTGTACTTGTTACTGTGGTCCTCGTTGATCTTCTGGTCGCCCAGCATGATGAAGTGTCCGCGTTGTGATCTGTGCTTCGGCAGATTGTCGAAAGCACTGTCGGTGACATTGATCACCATGGTCTCCCACAGGTTCAGGCCTGCTGAGAACCTGATCAGCAAGTCGTCCCGCTTCTGTATCCGCCTGATGGCCGCGTTGCCGTCCTGTAGGTCCTTCACCGTCGGAGCTCCCAGCGTAGATGCCAGTCGGGATGCCTCGAAGGCCTCCTCGAAGCATATCATTCGCGCGGCCCACTGCAGCTGTCCAACTACCATTCGTAGTCCACGATGCTCTGCATGGGTCAAGGCGCTATCTGGTGCCTTGCTGCGCTCTCTGGAGATACGTACAGTCTGCATAGACTTCACGTAGGCCCCCATGGTGACGTTGATACTGCCGCCCTTGTCCTGCTTGTAGGCCCGGCCACAGAACGCCGCCTGCTCTTTCCTCGCGTACTTGACCTCGCCAAAGTCGATCTCCTTCTGCAGGTCCTTCATGATCTTGGCGCCCTCCAGGTCGTCCTGCTTGATGCCCATGAGGAAATCGTCCACGTGCAGGCACGTGATCCCGATGATCGTGCCCTCCGTATTGCCCTTGATGAAGGTCGCGGGCTCGAAGCTCAGGCCTTCCCATCCAAGCTTCAAGAGCGTCTCGCGTAGTGCCACATACCACGCACGAGCTGCCTCGTTGGCCCCGTAGATGCTCTCGTTTAACTTCGGCAGGTCGCCTGCCTTCACTCCCGGGATGCTGCGCTTCCCGAGGTTCGTCGGGATACGAAAGTAGAGCTCGCGTGTGATGGCTTTGCCTTGCGGAAAGGCTCCATTCACATCTGCGATGATTAAGTCCAAGTTGAGGCTTGATACGATGCTGCACAGGAGTAACGTCATCTGTGCTGAGACTGTAGGTGAGTCCCGTCGTAGCTTGTCGTCAAACTCCTCCTCGTAGCCTCTCCCACAGATCCTGGCCTTCGGCTCGAAGGTCGTGGGGTCCTTATCGGTCCAGACCACCTTGGAGCTCAGGATCTTGTCCGGGTCGACCTTGTCGACTGCTGCTCCTGATATGTGGGTTGCTGCATCGTACTTGCACCACGTGTTCCATTCCTTCTCCACTGCCTGCTGCATCTTCTTCCACTTGAGCTTGTCGTCGCCCAGCGTTTTCAAGTTGATCTCCTGATGCTTGTTGGCTCTCGTCGGTTGGCTGCGCATCCGCTCGGCCGCGAACGCCTCGACGAGCAGCGGTGTATCTGCCAGCTGCTTGACTGGCCCAGTTTGTGACCGGGCTCGTTTGATGCTGATCGGCGCATCGTCCAGCAAGAACTCCTTGATCATGACTGGGTGTTCCTGGCGCTTGCCCTGCGCAGGCTGTCGCGTACTTGGCGATGATGTAGCCGGCTGATCCTGCGGTACTTTTGCTGGTGCTGCTGCCGTTTCCTCCGCCTTCTGGCGCTCCTCCATGTGCCTCTGGGTCCTGGCGGGTACTCGAAGCTGAGCTCGATCGTCCTGAGCGTCGTCCCGCTTGGTCTGCTTGAGCTTCAGGTCCTTCTTGGTGTGCTTCTTGCCTCCGCGCTTCACCTCCTTAGGTTCCTCCATGGTCTCGTCAGTGTTGGTAGGCTCCTGCGGGGCTGCTGCAGGCTGTTGGCCACCTCCTGGTCCATCTCCAGCTTCCTCTTCCTTTCCCAGAGTGATCTCCTCGATGATCGTGATGGGGTCTTGCGATACCAGATCGTCGATGATCTGAGGGATGGCTGTCCAGTCCACTCTCGAGATATCTTGAACCAGGTCGCGCGCGTCCAAATTGAAGAGTCAGGTGTCGGGTCAGGTAGAAGAGGGGCGTTCCTGACGTTATCCAGCTGCCCCAGGTCGGTCTTGCCCTGGCTGCTGGCCGCCACTGCTCCCAAGATGGTGTCCCAGGCTTGGTGCGCTCGAACAAGTCGTGCTCGAAGGTCCTCTTCCGCTTGATCTTGATCAGCTGGTATTGTTTCGTACTCGTCGTCCAGCCTCTGACGCATTGGCATCACGTCGTTATCGTGTACCACTTCCGATCGTCGCCTCCTGCTGTCCGCTGGCTTCGTCAGCTCCACGTTGCCCTGAGCAGGTGCTGCTGGTGCCGTCGTCGGTGCACTCGAGGGTGCATCACCTTGTCCTCCTGCTGGCTGTGGTGGAACATCGCCCTGTCCAGGATGCTGCTGATGTCCTGGATCTCGGTGATCTTGATGTTGATCTGGCCGCTGATCTGGCTGTTGATCTGGCTGCTGGTCTGGCTGTTGATCATCTCTTGCTGGGTTGTACTGTTGACCTCGAAGGTCCAGAAAACCACGCTGACCAGCTCGTCCACGTGCAGGTCCACCATCTGAAAACAGGTCGGTCAACTGCATGGTGGTCACCTCGTGCTCAGTCGCCCTTCGAAGGAGACTGGGTGAACTTATGTAGGATCGGGATCCTGTTATGGATCAGCCAGTAACCGTGCTCATCCTTGCCCAGGCACCGGGCAGGTCCATGCCATCGTGCATGCAGGTTGCGCTTTAGGTTATCAGATCGCCAGCACATCAATAAATCACCTCGCTGAAATGGCCCTGGCTGGGGCCTCGTCCTCGCCAGAACTGTCCGTCTTAATGCTGATGAGTTTGCTGCCTTGAAAAAGGATTCCGAACAGATCTGTTGAAGGTGTAGTCGGGTCCAGAATGACGTATTCTCGGCCACTCGTGAAACCACTGCTGGGTCGTTGTCGGGACTCGCCAAACTTGCAGGCAGTCGGTGTCCAGCTCCAAGTACCCATTGCTGTGGTGAGAAGCCTGCCGTGCTGACAAGTTGATTGCACGCGTTGGCCATACCACGTACTGCTGCTGCGACCGAATCTTGACCACGAGCTTCCCCAGCGTTGAAGACACTCGTTGCCATCTCCTTCAGGTAGCGTATCTTCCTCTCGACTTTGCCCATTTGCCAGTGAGCCTCTGGAGCCGCGTTGTTGATCACAATGCCCAGGTCGTTGCACAGCGTCTCGAACTCGCCCATAAAGGTAGAGTCCTGGTCCTGCTCCACAATGCGTGGTGGCCCGGCCCAGGTAAGCCATCCGAGTTCGAAAGCCTTCTTTGCTAACTCTGCCGTGGGTCTCGATCCGGGACACGTGTAGATCGCCACGGTGAAGCCCGAGGCCACGTCCACAATAACAAGCACCACGTGCATGTTCTTGTCCAGGTCGGGTATGATCATGAAGTCCATGCTGACGGCTTCGTTAAAGTCCTTAACCTTTGGCTGAGCTGCCGTAGGTCTCGCTGCCGTCCGAGCCTGCTCTTCACATGTCGTGCATCTGAAGAGACGTGCTGCTTGTACCGCTCGTCGGCTAGCTCCACCATGCTGTAGATACCTTACCAGTGACTCCTTGTATGGTCCATGTGAGTGGCTCTCGTGTATCTTCTTGATAGCTGCTCGCATGAGTGGTGGCACCGCCGTCCATTCCGCCATCTCGATGTTCTCGCCATGCTTGCTGAAGATCGCTGCCGCGCTAACGTGCGTCGGCGCCTCCGTCTCCGCAGGGTTGGCCTCGAACTCGTCACAGTCGATGTCGTCGAAATTGTTGGCGTACCGGGCGTAGCCACCACGCTGCTTCTCGAGGTCCCGCTGATCCTCGATGCCGTCCAAGATCGTCTTGGCCAGCTCCTTGGTCCAGTTCCCAAGGCTCGATGCTGTTCCCTTCGGCCTGTTGATCACGCTCGTGTGCACGTGCTGCTCGTCACACCTGATGCTGTTGAGCTTCTTGTCGAGCATGATGGCCGTCGTCAGGAACCTCGTCGGCTTCTTGACTGGATCGCCCATGAAGTCCACCAGGTTGCTGCCCTCGGCGCACTGGTGCATCATGGCGCTCACGAAGAACTCTGAGCCCAGCCATGGCATAAGCTGCCAGGCTCTTGACGTCAATGGGTTTTCCAGTAGCATGTGAGCTCCTCGGCGCTTGCAGTTGAGCCAGATCTTCTTGACGAGCTGCAGGTGCTTCATGCCGATCGCCAACTTGCGCATCTTCGTGTCCTTCGGGAACATGTGGGATATGTTCGTGAATGGGTCGCAGGGGAAACCCACAATGGTCATGTAGGGGTCATCCTCGTTCAGCTGCTTCAGGACGGTCTTCTGCGACTTCGCGTCCAGCAGGTCGTCCCCGATCAGGATGTCCCTCGGCCTCGTTACTGGATGCCGCCGCTGCTGAGCTTCTGATGTGGCTGCCATGCCACCTGCGTAGAGCTCGCAGATGATGGGCCGCTTCTCCTCGGGATCCGCCTTCAGCGTGTCCACGATCTGCTGGCACTGGTCCAGCTTGTCCTGAATCTCTTTCTCCCACATCTCAATATGCTTCCTCTGCTTCCGTCGTAGGATGCCCTTATCGATCTCCTGGACCTCCGCATTCCAGATGTCGATCTCGTCGGACGTGACTGATGGCTCGATCTTTGTCGTCTCCTTCTTCGGCCACTCCTTTAGCGAGATCGTCAGGTGTCCCTTCTCCGTCTTGTTGAGAGGCACTCCGTACTTGTTGATCGCCTTGAAGTCCGCCTTCTGATCTTTGATGTATACCACTGTGTCGAACTCCTCCAGCTGGTGGATGCTCAGCAGTATTGGCGTCTTTGACTTCGGCAACCTCTGGAAGCGTAGGTTCACGTCAGCTCCAGCAAGTCCAGCCGTCACCTCTTGTTCTCCTTCTGCCATGACCGGGGCGCTATCATTCACGCCTCGGAAGCGCATGGATGATCCCCTCATCCGCGTGGTGACTCTGCCGTCCTCTGTGTAGCCGTCCAGTGATACTGAACCTCCACATCCACGTAGGCACGCAGTGTCCAGTACAGCATGTCCATCTGGAATAGGTCCTTTTCGTACTGCGTAGGCTTCGATTTCTTCCAGCTCCTCGCAAGGTTGCTGCCGCCCTGGTGTTGGTGTGCGGTCGCCCTCTGGAACGTAGTTGGTTCCAGCTCGGCGTTGCGTCCACAACCATGTCGGTCGTACTCCAATCGGTAGGCGCTCGCAGGTACTCCTCACGATGTCACGAAGCTCCGAGGTCCTGTCCCAGGCTGCTTGGCATAGATCGTAGGCCATATTCCTGAGACCGTTCGGTGCCATCTCCATGGTGATGCGCATGAGCTGCTGGAAGCGATGTAGGGCCCCGTCCAAACAGAAATCCATATAGTCCCTGTAGGCCGCTTCCATGTTCTCGCAGCTTACCCACAGCGCTGCGATCTGCTCTGCACGATCTCGTATCTTCTGTAGGTCGGCCTCTGTGTTGTCTTCTTCCAGGTAGTCTGTACTTGGTCTGCTGGGCTCCGTCCTCGACCACGTCCCTGGTGTCGGTCTGCTCGTTGAGCTCACTGGAGTGCTCAAGGGTTCGTCAGATTCTTGTGCTTGATGCTCTCCAGGTACTGGGTATGGTTCATGTGCCTGGTCGATCCTCTCTTGGAAGTTCGGCTGGTCTCCTGCTGCTGATACCGCGTAGGGGTTCACGATCTGCTCCTCGGTGTCGATTCTCACCTTCGTCAGACTCGTGATCTCCTCCATCGCCACGTCTATGCTTGCCAGCTGGTCGCTGACAATCTGAATGGCGGTCATGTCCATCGAGCTGTCCGCCATCAGCAGCTTGACCGGGGTCGCCATCGCGAATCCAGCTCGTCGTAGAAAACTTCCAGGTCGTCCGTGAAAGCCTCGTCCTCCACGTCCGCCTCCTCGTCCTCCACGTTGTAGCGTACTGGATCCACTCGCTGGTGACCTTGTCTTTTCGCACTCGGGGTCACCCTTCCAGTGACCCTTCTTGTGGCACGCGTTGCACTTCGTGCGCGCCTTGATCTGCTTCAGCTTATCCTCAGCCTCTTTGCTGTCCATCTTGATGGAGCCCTGCTTGTTGATGTTGGCCTTCCAGCCTCTATTCGACTTGCTTTGAGCAAGCCGCTCCCGGGCCTGCTTGTAGTTGGGCTTGTGGTTGCGCCGTCCAGCTTTCCAGCCAAGACGTTGAGCCTCCGTCGCCAGGGTGTCGCACTCCTCCTGGCTGATCTCTTCCGGGCCCACGTCGTCAAACACTCCCTCGAACTCGTCGATGTCCGCTGCAGGTGCGTCGTAGTCCGCATCACTCAGGAAAACGTCCTCGTCGCACGGTGAACATTCGTCTCCGAGTAGAGCATCTTCTGCTTCATCGTCGTAGTCCACCGGGTAGGCTCCGTATCGTCCATGTCCACGATCGTCTCGGCCTGTGCTGTCCAGCTGTATCAGCATGGCTGCCGTCACGTCGTCCCAGATGTATTCGTTGTTGCATTGGCCAAGGATTGCCTTGTGCTCTTGCATGCTGATGTTCGCTAGCTTTAGTAGAAAGTATGTCCGTAGGTCTTCGCTGACTGTCTTGTTCGTTGAAAGTGACTTGAGCCGCTCGTACTCCGTCTCTCGCCTCGATATGTAGTCCTGCACAGACTCCGTTCGATTGCGAAAACCTCGGAAGAAATACTCCTCGAACGCTTGCTGCTTCTGTAGTGGTGCGATTCTCTCGCACGCCTGTCGTACTGTAGTTACACCAGTTTGACTGCAGCAAATGGGTCATTACCTGCTTCGTCCAAAACTGCCTGCGTACTGATCTCAGCCTTCTTACGTGTAAGTGTCCACGCTCGTCTATTTAGAGAATTCTTGAGCTTGATCGCGTAGAGCTTCTTGATTTTCTCCTCGCTCGCGTGGTAGCCGAGGATTGCACGCTCCTCGAACTCCTCGCCGTAGGATGGGTCTCCGTTGTAGTGTACCACGCCTTCCTTGTCAACGAAGAGGGGGCCGTCATTGAACTGCTGCTGCTGCCTGGACGTCATCTTGATGACCGTGATGCTACTTAGCTTGTTTCCGATGTAGTAGCTGTCTTGATCGTTGCTGCTGTAGTTCTGCTGCTCGCCCGGGATGCTGTTGATGCAACGATCCTCGTCCAAGCTGTTGTAGGTAATGATTTTGAGCGTTTTGTCGATCACCGTGATCTGTTGAGCGCAGTGATTAAGCACCGCCAGGATGTAAGTGAGCGCCAGCATATATCTGCACGGCCACTCTGTATGAGATCCTCGTACCGTGGACTGATTCAGCTCACGCTACCAGTGTAAATATTGATCAAAATCTCTCCACCCACAACCTCTTGATGCAAGAAGAAATAGATAGAGTATTGATCTGATCTTATTCCGATGTCAAGCTAGACAGTCGTAGAATGCGTCCACCCTCCCGCCACAGCTGGCGGGTCCAAGCCACAAATGGCAATAGTGAACAAGAGAGTGCAAGCATGAGCGAGCGAGAGCAGCAACATAGATAATTCTAAACATCATCCTATATCTCACATCCTTGCTAATACAACTTTCACACTTGGTGGGGACAGTGGTGGGGACAGTGGGGGCAGTGCGACAATGGTGGGAGCACTGGTGGGGACAGTGGGGACAGTGGTGGGAACAGTGGGGACAGTGGGACAGTGGTGGGGACGGTGGTGGTGGGGACAGTGGTTAGGTCGGTGGACGGTGGCGGGACCCAGGAGTCGTTTGCTGGCGGCGAGTGGTGGAGGGGGGAGGGGCTCGAACCGGTAGTGACCCGGGGCGGGGGGGGAGGAAGGGGTTCGATTAAGTAGTTACCTTCCCTAGTTTTCTAGGGAAGGGGGGGGGTCGAATCGAACCGGTAGTGACCCCCCTCGGTTTTCCGAAGGAGGGGGGTGTTGCGGGGGGGGGGTCAGGGGAAGGGGGGAGGAGGGGGGGGGTTCGAGCATCGAGGGGGGATTTTCGAGGGGGGGGGCGGGGCCTGGGTTTCGGAATAAGAGGGGTGGGGTGGGTGGGAATTTTCCAAAAAGTAAAGCGGCGGTGCATCACGCTCTCTCTCTGGCTTTTCAACGTACGAAGCCGCTAAGCGAACAACTAACGTTCAAAAGGGAGGCGCCGCCCATCCTCGAAACTGCTGCACTCTTCTGAGACGAACGCGCGCGGCGCCACGGCGAGAGCCCCATTGTGAACAAAAAAACTCCACCCCTGAAGCGGCTGCAAACTTTGAAGACGAATGTGCATCGGCGCGAAGGAGGGTGCACCATTCTTATAAGGATCCGTCGCCCATCCTTGAAACTGTTCCTGCAAAGCTTTCAAGACGAATAGGCGCGGCGCTCGAGTCCCGTAGTGTGAACACCGCCCGCCCTTCATCCGCCTGGCCGCCTGGCTGTTGGGGATTGCAAGTTGCAGGGCCATGCGTGGTGAAGCAATCTCAGGCGGAACGACCAGGATGAGTTATCGAGAAGGAAGAAGGATGGCTGAGGAGCTTGGACCATCCCTGGCCAATTAGATTTCCCGCAGGCAAGGCCTTATGCCGCGACCGTGCCACCTTTCTGACCCTCGGGTGGCGGCCTCTTGACATGACGGACCATCCGTCCTGGTCGGCCCTCGTGGCCCCTGCCCAGACACTCGTCGCCCAGGAGCTTCAGAGGCCCCAAGGTGGTGTAGGCTTTGCACGAGACGCAGACGAGCAAAGGAGTCTCGTCATAGCAATCGAACGAAAGGAGCTTGGGGCCACATTCTTTCACCCCCAAAATCGTCGGAAGACCCGCCCCATTACAACCAGAGGACGAGGGGAAGTTATCGAAGACGCCTACGGCGAATCACCGCCGCCCCCTGCCTTTTTGGAAGCGCCTGTGTGGCCGAACACTGAGGCCAGACCTGCCAAGCTATCGGACCATGTGTTCCCCGAATCGGTTTGGAAAGTCTTCGGGGAACACGTGGGCATCTTGAAGGTCATCTTGGCCGTCTGGAGGCCATTTTGACTCTTTCGGGCCTTCTTGGAGGACGTCTTGGAAGACGCCTTGAAGGGCTCTTCGGCCGTCTGGAGGCCATGTTGACCCTTTCGGGCCCTTTTGGAGGACGTCTTGGAGGGCTCTTGGGCCGTCTTGGAGACCATCTTGAGCGTCTTGGAGACCTCTTGGGCCGACTTTGGGGCCTCTTGGGGCCGTGTCTTGGGCCTCTTGGGCGATCTTTGGGGGCACTTGGGCCGTCTCGGGCCGTCGGAAGGCCGAAAAGAAGCAAATGCCACAATCCTTCAAAAACCAATGTGAAATCAATGATTTTGGCCTTTTCGGGCCTTCCTGGAGGCCCTCTTGGAGGCCTCTTGGGCCGTCTTGGGCCATCTTAGGGCCATGTTCGGCCGCCTTGGTGGGCTCCTGGTCCGTCTGACGCCGTCGGAAGCCGTTTGGGGGGCCTCTATGGGCCGACTTGGGGCCCTCGTGGAATGCTCCAGGGCCGTCTTGGAGGCCATCTTGGGCGTCTTAAAGGCCTCCTGTGCCGTCTTGGGGGCCTCTCGGGGCCGTCTTGGGGCCCTCTTGGGCCGTTCTGGGGCCATCTTGGAGGCCTCTTGAGCGATCTTTCGGCGATCTTCGGGGCCTCTTGGGCCGTCTCGGGCCGTCGGAAGGCCGAAAAGAAGCAAATGTCGAAATCCGTCAAAAACCATGGAACATCAAGGTTTTTGGCCTCTTCTGGCCTTCCTGGAGGCCCTCTTGGGGGCCTCTTGGGCCGTCTTGGGCCAGCTTCGAGCCAACTTCGGCCATCTTGGTGGGTTCCTGGTACGTCTGACGCCGTCGGGAGCCGGCTTGGGGGCCTTTCTGGGCCGACTTAGGGCCCTCTTGGGGCGCTTCGGGGCCGTCTTGGAGGCCATCTTGGGCGTCTTGGAGGCCATCGTGGGCGTCTTGAAGGGCTCTTGGGCCGCCTTCGGGCCCTCCTGGGGCCGTCGTGGGAGCCTCTTGGGCTGTCATGGGGCCATCTTGGAGGCCTCTTGGGCGATCTTGCGGCGACCTTTGGGGCCTCTTGGGCCGTCTTGGGCCGTCGGAAAGTCGAAAATGCGCAACTGCCAAAATCCTTCAAGGCCCCTTCGGGCCTTCCTGGAGGACCTCCTGGAGGCCTCTTGGGCCGTCTTGGAGGCCTCTTGGGAGCCTCTTGGGCCGTTTTGGGCCATCTTGAGGCCATCTTAGGCCGTCTTGGGGGCATCTTGGGCCATCTTGGAGGCATCTTGGGGCCATCTTAGCCGTCTTGGAGGTTATCTTAGCCGTCTTGGAGGCCATCCTGGGCCATCTTGGAGCCGTCTGGAACGGAACAACCCTTTGCAACCACCTCTGGGCAAAGTTTCGGCATCCTTCCAGGTGGCCAGCGGGACGGGCCGAAGCCCCAGGGGGAGTTCTTTTGGAAAAAGAACCAAGACCAAAAGCCATATAGTTTGGCACGCCAGGCACCCCAATGGCCTTCGGCCCATCCCGCCACCGTCCTGGGTTGTGGGTATGAAGCCTATTGGATGTTCGTTGGGATCTCGTGCGGGGCGCGTTTTTGAGGCACTTAGGAGGCCATTTGGGGGCCTCTTGGGGCATATGCTGGGCCTCTTGGGAGCCTCTTGGGGCCTCCTCGGGGCCTCTTGGGCGGAAAGCTCGGATATTTGGTTGGTGTTCCCTTTCTTGGGCTACTTTCAGGGCCGCCTTGGGGTGCTGTTGTGATATGGATCGGCGCGCAGCGCCGAGGATACTTTTGCTGTGAGCGCGGCTCGAACAATTGGCGTAGCTCTAAGGCCAAGGGCCCTGAAATGTTTTGTAACCAATACGGCAGCGGGGGACTAAGATGGGAGCAAGCAGCGGGCGAGCGGCGGAAGCGAGCCGGAAGCGGGGATTCGGAGCGAGGGAAGTGTTACTTATCACACTCCTCCTGCGCGGCTCTCGATTGGTGACGCTAGCTGCGCCCTTAGAGAGACGGGCAGATCTCCTCTCGCTTCATTTAACAGGACGAATTATCGAGGTAATTCTGAAACAGCGGCGGCGGCAAAGGCAGGCAAACGGCCTGACACAGCTTGCAGCAGGGGCCCTCGGGGCATTATTGGATATGCTACACAAGCCTGCGAAACAAATTCCCTTCTTACTTGCGGCGACGAAACGCGGCGGGCGCTTGGCAGGCGCGTCCGATCGTGAAGCGACAAGACTCAAAAAAACAGTATTATCTTACACGATATTAAGATCTGAACTCAATGTGGTCGTCACCACTCTTCTAGTAAAACTGTGCGCGCTGAATGAAGCTTCTGCAGTGTGGAGTTACGTGCAGATCTTTGGCCGCTTGTAACACAACAAAGAAAAATAAACGCAGACTTACGTAAATGGAGCCGTGTGTAAAATCTTTTCTGCAATGCGGACTTACATAGACGGAGGTCGCGACAGGCGGCCATCTGGCAACGGCAGCAGAACATTTGCCGGCTCGAACGGCCGCCGTCTGGCCCCCTTTGGGAGCTGCGCGAGCCCAGCAGTCTCCGCCTCGCCGCGCCGCGCCCGCCCCTGCGATGGCAGGAACGAGCCCGGTGTCCGAGGCGGCCGCCCAGGACCTCGGACCCACGATGGTGGAGGAGGGCGTCGCGCCCACGGCTGCCGCGGAAGTGGCGCGGCCTGTGGCAGGCCGCCGCCTCGTGCGCACCGTGCTCGCCGCGGCCACCGTGCTGCTCTTCGGGTCCGCCACGCTGGCCGCGAGTCTGCACCACGCGTGCGGCCTCGGCCTCCGCGTGGACGGCGTGCACGTCTCCGCGCCGGAGGGCGCGGACTCCGCCGAGGTGATGCTCGACGCAGGCTTGGTGCGGCCTGACTGGTCTCCGCACCGCGCCTGGCTCCGGAGCGCCACGTGCCAGCTGCGGATGCGCGACCTGGACGTCGCCGTCGAGGCCCCGGACGCGCAGCATCAGGGCCCGTCGCGCGTCAAGCTCCACGCCCGCACGCGGGTGTTGCCTGCGGGCGCCGCGGCGTCCGCGCCCGGCGGGTGCGAGGTCACGTCCAGCGTGGAGCTTTTCGGCCTCGGCCTGCGCGTGCCGTGGACGGCGTGGCTTCCCGTGGATCTCTCGGGTGCCAAGGCGCCCACTATGTGGATGCAGCGCAGCGGGAGCGTGACGCGGAAGGGCTCCTGGTCGCTGCAGAGCCCCAACGTGACGCTGGAGCAGCCGGCGCTGGTGGGCTGGCGGGTGCCCGCGGGGAGTTTCCCCGAGGCCCTGGATGGCCTGCTCGGGAGGGCGAGCATCAGCCTCGACGCCGCCGTCGCCTACGAGGAGAGCGGGGACCGCTCCGTGCGGCTGACACAGGCGGTCAACGCCAGCCTGGTCATCGAGAGCGACGGCGAGGGCGGCTACTTGGTCTCCGCGCCAGCCCTCGTCACCGGCCACGTGCGCCCCGCCGCCTTCGCGGCCGCCCTCGGGAAGCTGCTCGTCGGCGACTCGCGCGGGGAGCGCGGCGGCGTCCACCGCTCGGTGCGGATGGCCGCGGTGGCGCCGTCGTCGCCGGCGGCGCAGTGCCTGGGCGCCTCCCACGCGGTGGGTTGGCGCAGCCGCAGGGCGTCGGCCGTGCACGACCTGGCGCGCGGCGCGAGGCGGCTGCTGGGCCGCCGGCTGGCAAGGTCGCTGGGGGGCTCCGCCGGCGAGCGGCTGGTGCAGCAGCCGCCGCGGGACGGCCGTCGCCTGACTGGCGAGAGCACCACCGTGACGTTCTCGGAGATGATATACGCAGATGGGTCCGAGATCGACATTGAACTCAACGCCACCATGACTGACAACGCTATCGATTTCGACTTGCAGTACGGGATGGACGAGGCGACCCAGTTTGAAGTGCACCTGTCTGCTGCGGACTCTGCCGAGGCAGGGGAGGCCTCCCTGGACTTAGCCGTCGTGATTTCAGACGTGGAAGTTGCCAAGGTCGAATTTTCTTCAACCGACTCGACCGACGAGACGACGTTCTCCGTGCTGATCAAGGCCCCAGACAGTGGCGATACCATCGCCAGCGTGTCTGCCACCTCGAGCGCAAGCGCTGGCGAATCCCTCTCGGCTCGCGTCTATAACCCCGAGGATGGTACCGAGTTCATTACCGTCACGGGTACAAACAGCAGTGCGTCTATGAGCTTCTCGGCGGTCGTGAAGGACCCCAGTGATTCCTCCAGCACCTTGCTTGACGCGTCTGCCGGGGCAACCTACACTGGTGCTGACACGGAGGACGGAACCTTGGAGGTCACGGTAAGCGTTGGAGGTGAACAGATCGTGTTGAGCGGAACCTTGGCGGATTCTTATCGCACACAGGGCGGCTTTACGATGGACGCCTCTCTCTCGATTGCCGGTAGCACCGCAGGGCGGGTCGACGTCGATGGCACCCACGACGACACTGGCTTGACTGTCGTCGCGTTGGTTGAAATGTCCTCCGATGGCAGCTATCAGCAGATTCTCAAGCTGGACCCTCTGATTCTGGTGACGAAGAGTACAAATTACACGGTCCACGCCACCGTCCACGACAGCAGTGACACAGAGATGGGTACAGCTGGCGTGTCGCTCACCAATGAACCTACCAGTGGGCAGGCGCAAGATGTGGACATCAATCTGTTCAGCCCCATGGACTCCAGCCTCAACGCTACCATGTCCGTTTCATTGGCCAGCGGACTGCTCGACATGCTCACAGACGCAGCGGAAATTCCCTGCCTGCAGGGTTCGTGCTCCGTGGATGTGGGGCTGCACAGCCAGCACATGGATTTGGTCTTTTCGTCGATGACATCAGATGATCAGGAAGACTACCGCGCGGTTCTCGGCATGACTGCACGCGACACGCTCTATTACGCAGGGGCGTCAGTCACTGTGCAGAGCGTGAATATGATAGCAGCAGACATTCAGCTAGGCGACGGCAACTCGGCCATCGCAATCGACCAGTTCGCCATGTCATCCACTGGCACCATCAAGGACGAAAACAACGAGAAGATCATTGGATGGGATCTGAGCGCCGACGTATCAACTTCCTCTCAATCCGTGGACCTGACTGTCGACAGCGGATCCAGCCCCATCCTCGAGGTCGACATCTCCTTCTCCGAGCTCCTCTCGAGGAACTCGTCCGCGGGGGAGATCAAGCTCGAAGGCGAACGGCTGGTCAAGTGGGATGTCGTGTCGGAGACGTCGGGCACCGCGACCACCTTGGACGTGGACGTCTGGGATCCGGATGGCCAGCTTCTCACCATCGACGCCTCGCAGACCGAGGACGCCTCGGCCGGCTCGGAGGTGCTCCTCGGGAGCGCCGCGGTGCGGATGGAGAGCGGGCAGGCTCCCGAGGCCATCGGCGGCGTCCGGCTCGAGACGGTCGACGCGGCCGGGGACCGGGCGACCTTCCAGCTCCAGGTCCTCACCTCCGATCTGTCGACGCCCTTCTTCCAGCTCGACGCGGGCGTGGACTTCACGGCGGCCAGCGGGGTGCGCCTGCTCACCGACTGGGACGCCTCCGTTGAGGCGCAGATCTGGGACCCGAGCGACACCGACGCGGGAGTGATGATGACCATGTCGGTGACGGGCAGCAGCTCCGGGGGCGTGTTCACGTCTGGGATGGCGATGGAGGACAACGAAGGCAACCAGTTGATGAATTGGTCTATGGTGGGAACGAGCAGTTCCGACAGCATCACCACCCATGGGAACATCGACGGTGTCATGGGCGTTACGCTGACCCTGACGAAGCCAGACGGGCGCCTTGACACGATGACCGAGATGGCCTTGACGCTGACGATGGAGAGCATGATGGACGACGAGGACGACAACGAGATGGAAGTGACGACGACCCAGCAGGGGCAGACTTCTACATACGAGGACGGCTGGTGGGGCGAGGACGATTTGGACCTGATGGACATGGAGAGCGTATCTATCTCACTCAGTCTTGGCTACGACGGCGCACACACATGGGATGTGACTGGAAGCTTGATCCAAAACGGCGACACATATGTTTCAGTGGAGGCGCATTTGCACGAAGAATGGGTATCAGTGACCTCTTGGGCCAATGAGGAAATCGGGGATCTGCTGGGCGCGGGGTTCATGTACGAGTACGTCAACGCCAGCATACCGACTTCAGACTCCAGCGACATGTGGGAGATCAGCTACGTCCAGACCAGCGACTTCATCGAGACCACCAATCTCACCTGGCACACGGATGACAGCGCTGGAGAGTCCAGTTTATCTGTCAAGTCCTACGCGATGGAACTGGACGGAGGCGTGTGGCGGTACATCTTGTCCGTCAACGCCTCGGCAGACATGACCGGTGGGCCTACTGAGTCTCCCACGCCGGCGCCACCAGCAGCGACGCTGGTCGTCTCGGGGAGCTTCAGGGCCTCCGTGGCAGCCTCCGAGGCCGAGGACTTCATAAGCAACTCCGACGTCGTGGACTCGTTCGTGACCTCGATCGCCACGAGGGTGGGCATGCCAGAGTCGACGGTGGCGGTGACGCTCTCGGTGTACGGCGGCCGGAGGCTGGCGGCCAGAGGCGACCGGAGGATGACGGCCGAGGCCGCCGAGATCCTGGTCTCCTACACCATCACCGCACAGGTGGGCTCCTCGGGGGGGGGAGGCGTTATAAGCCAGAGCGCCTTCGACAGCATTGTGGACACCCTGGAGAGCACCACTGCCGACAACTTCGTGGCAGACTTCAACACGCAGCTTCAGGGCACTGGGTCGGCATCTACCTTCTCGGCAGTGGCGGCGGTGCCGAACTCGGAAACGGCCCCGACGACCACGGATCAGAGCCCAAGGCCGGTAAATTCTGGCGCCTACGCAGCATTCCCGCAGGCTCTACTGCTGGCTACCGTCTGCAGGCTGCTGTTCTGAGTGCGCAAGGGGGCAGGGCACCGTTTCGAGAGCGTGGCAAACGCTACCTGCATTTTCCGACCATGAGCGGACGAAGTTCAGCATGAGGTCTGGTGAGCCGTGGCATGAATCTTTACACGTGCTGGCCGCAGGTCGTACGCACAATGCACTTGGCATGTATAGATATTTCAGGCCGAGTTTTGCAAGCAGCCACAAGCGCGCCGCTCAAAGGACTGTGGAGTGGCCCCGCTGTGCATGCAAGCCCCTGCGACAAACACCGTAGCAGACTTGTGCATCATATGAGTTCTTCTTGATGTATAGATTGATGTATACATTCGCCTTCTGATGTGGCCCTCGTGACAGATGGCCGCCCTCCTTTGTGACAGATGGCTTTGATGAGGCTCCGGGCATTCGGCTGAGGTTCTGAATTGGAACTCAGGTGGGCCCACGGCCAATAGCGGGGTCGCCAAATAGTGGCAGTCTCGCCTTGGATTCTGCACAGATCAGCGCGGTGTCATCAGCATCATCGATGGCATCGTTCTCGCTTGCATCGCTTCCATCTCCCAGCGCCTGGGCAAATGGAAAAAAGAACAAATGATGAGTGTTTTTTGCACGTCTTGCAGTTAAGGTAGACGCTATGTGCACTGTGTCCACGTATGAAATCATGTCTGCACGCCACGCAGTTGATCATATCATTCGGCGACACCGTCGGCGAGGAACCGTTCCACGAAACCACGCTGGCCGACGATGAGCTCGAAACAGTGGCGATTCTTGGCGACGTCGGGGCTGATTCCCGATTTATCTGCTTCCCGGTGCCGGTACTGGTGCAGGTGTTGGCGGCACGGCATCGGATATCGGCATCGGGAGATGCTGTGGCAGCGGCGGCTGCGGTAGATGATGTCCGTATGTGACTCCCGATCCCGACGCTGATGAACTCAATGTCTGTGCGCTGCTGGGTCCATCCGAAGGGTACATGGAGACGTCGCCGTCGTAGTCACACTCCTCGGGAATGACCGCTGGACTGTTACGGCGCCGACCAAGTCGTCGTCCATCCCAGGCTGGGTGCTCGTCGTCGGTCACAGCCTTCGCCTTGGCGGAGTGCTGGCAGGACTCGATCATGTTGTTATGTCTCATGATCGTCCAAAGGGTCACGAAAATGCCGAACCCGATGGAGATCCCCAGGAACAGGATATACGTCATCAGGGATAAGTAGACGCTGTAGTCCGGCGTCGTCGTAGGCGTAGGCGCAGGCTGTCCTTTGACCTTGCCCAGGCAAGTGAACAGAACTGAGGCGAGCATGGCGGCGTTCGGCTGCCGGGTCCCGTAAGTGTGCTTGCGGGCCCCGAAAAACGACAGCAGGACGCTAGCCTCCATCGCCTTGGTCAGGGCGTCCGCAACCATGGCCCAGGTCGGTATCCAGCTGAGCCAGAGTGCGCTGTTGGGGTGCACGGCCTCCTTGATCATGGAGGCAACGATGCGGAACCGCTTGTCGGTCGACTGGCCCACATCGGATTGGATGTGCGTCACGAGACCCGTGCTGTCGCTGTAAATCTCCCCGGGGCGCTTGTCGGCGAGCGCGTCGATCTGCTTGAGCAGCTTTTTGGGGTTGTAGGCCTCGGTCAACAGCTGGTGGAACCAGGTGTTGGTTTCCGATCCTTCGAGGGTCGCGTAGCCCTCGGCTGCGAGGGTCGACTTCGCAGACTTCTTGACGGTGCCCGAGTGCCAGGCCACGGGCAGGCACAGGTCGTAGCGACCACCGACAACGTCGCGAGGGCGATGCGTAAGCCCCATCACCATGCCCCACTAGCTCTCGACCCCGTCCAAATTGGCGAACGCGGCGAGGCTGAAGCACACAGTCGTGGCAGTCTCCTGGTCGACGATGTTGCGCCAGAGCACAATCGCGAGTTTCGCGGTGGAGTGCACATAGGCGACGGTCTTGTTCGGGGTCTTCGCGTCGGCCACTGTGGCGACATTAGTTCGGCGAGCAGCGAAACTCACCGGACAGGCGATGTTCACCAGGGTGTGCATTGCCAGCCAAGGCAGCTCCCCGAGCGTGTGGCGGTAGCTCGTCACCTCGGTGGCGGTGAGCCGATCTTCGGCACCTCGGCCTCGCTGGGCCTTCAGGTCGACGTAGTCCACCTGCGCGGCGGCGGTGGCTTGGGCCACCCTAAATTCGTCGTCGAGCTTGGTGATCGTCCGCTCACAGCACTTGATGATCCCTTCGACCTGCTTGAGGTATAACTTCTTCCCCAGCGATGCGATGCTGGTCTTCCACTTGGTGGAGTTGTTGCGCTGGGCGATCAGGAAATCGCCCACGTGGGAGTGGACCACCGCGGCGAGCCCACCTTCGTCATAGAAATGGTAGGGGCCCTTCTCGAGCTTGCTCCCCACGAGGCCGTGCTCGGCGAAGACCTTCTGCGCGTGGAGATACCACTGCCTCCCAGCGTCGCGCGTCCCGTAGATCGCGCCTGCGACCATTGCGACCTCGCCAGGCTGCGTCCCCGGCGGCGGGTTCTTGGCGGGCATGCGCAGGAGCAGCAGCTTCTCAATGTTCCCCGACTGCAGGTAGGCCATCATCGCGTCGCAGGACGAGAGGCCCCAGTTCTTCTGGGCGGCGGCGGCTAGGGCGAGGTACAGAGAGCCCCTCGACCCAGTAGGCACATCCGCCCTGATCTGCTACGTGTCGTCCTGGCAGCCCTGCGCGACCAAGCGGGCCTTAATGACGTTCTGGCCCTTGCTGGTCAGCACCCAGCGCGTGCCCACCGGGCGGATGCCAAGATTGCGCCGCAGGAGCCCCTTCAGCTCCTTGGGCGGGAGTTTTTCTGCATGCGCCGAACTCCGTCCACTTGGGCCACTCAGTCTTCATGGCGGTATCCGTCTTATTTTTTTCATTGGCGCTCAGGTCGTCGTACTTGAGCACCTTGGTTGTTGGGTCGCCCGTGAGCATGGCCTCGCGGAGTCGTGTGCTTGAGTAGAGCTCATCCGCATGCACCCTGAAGTAGTTGCCCAGGTAGAGGTCGATCTTGTTCGTGTCCTTCGGCCTCTTGAAGCACCTGGGCAAATCGTCCAAAAGCTCCTTGCGCTTGGCTGCGCGTTCGCGCGGGTCGAGCTCCTGCTGGCGGTCACGTTGCAGGGCCTACCTGGCGTTGGGCCTTCGTGCCGCGCTGGTTCTCGTTGTCCAGTGGGCGCCTGGCCACTGTCTCCTGGCGCGCCTGCTCCTCCGCGATCCTTTGCCATTCTCGAATCATGTCCGATTCAGAGCTGTCGGGCTTGTCGTCGTCGACAGGGCCCTGAGGTGCAGGTTCAGGAGGTTGCTGAAGATCTGCAGGGGCTGCATCATCCTCGTGAGCAGTAGCAGGGTCGTCGGCAGTAGGAGCGGCAACAGCGCCTGAGTCCAGGGCGGGTGCCGCAGGTGGCGGCTCCGGCGGCGGCTCCGCCGGCAATGGCAGCGGCGGCTGCGCCTCGTCTCCTCCCGAAGGCTGTGGGGCTAGTCCTCCACTGCCACTGGCTCCTCCACTGGTCGTGAAATCGTCATCTCCTCGTTTTCGCCTCAGCCATTCGGCGAAATTGTGTGCGCGTCGGTTCGCTGCACTGTTCTCGATGTTGCCGAAATGGTGTGCGTGTGTGGCTGATGGCTGTTCTGGCGCTTCTGGCGCTGGTGGCGGAGGCTGCACCTCGCTGCGGGGCGCTTCTGAGGTGTGGGACCTGAGAGATCGAGGAAGGTATCCTCGGCGTCGCCTGGCGCAGGTCCACCGTGCCCTCCTCCGGGCCCAGGCGGTGGATGTCCACCGCCTCCTCCGCCGCCTCCTCCGGGATTTGGAGGCGGCGCGTCTCTTGGCGGGGCGCCTGGAGGAGGCCCTGGCGGCCGGTTGCTGCGCGGCGCGTTCAGCCTTTGGCCCCGCGGCGCGAGCTCCGATGCCGTGGCGTGGCGTAGGTGCCCACGATTGACCTTCGCGGTCGTGGAGCGATGGCTGACCCAGACTTCCGAGGCGCCCTCGAAGCCGACGATGACGCCCGGCCCATGCCACTGCAAAGTCCGCTCTCGCTTGGGCTTGCCGTTGCCCCTCCAGCAGTGCACCTGGTCGCCGGTCTGGTAGACGTCGCTGGCGTGCTGAGCTCTATCTGCCCGGGGTCGGGCCAGCAGCGCCCTCGAGAGGGATTGGTTGAAACTCAGCTGCTGGGTGGAGGTCTGGGCGGCCTTCACGATGGCGATCTTCTCCGAGAATGGCTTGTCGGACACCATGCGCTCGCGCAGGGAAAGCCTGCCGGCGTTGTCCAGCAAGCAGTAGGGGAGCCGAAGGCCTCGTCCGAGCACCCACTGCGACGGCGAGTAGCCCGTGGAATTGACTTGGCTTTTCATGGCCCAGCACACGGAGGCAATCGGCCACTGAACTTTGTGGGTGACCTCGGGCTGGTCGAACTTGATGCTGAACTGGTCGATTAACTTCCTCGCATGCACCTTCCACGGGCCTCCGCGTCGCCCCGCGGTAGCGTTTTGCTGCGGCGTAGCCGCAGAGGTGGTCATTGAGCGGCAAACCATGTCCTCCAGCTCTAAGGAAAACTCTCGCTCGAACTCGCTTCCTCCATCGAATATGGCGCGTTGAGGGGCACCGATAGGTGTGATCCAGATCTGTGGCAGTCGAGCGAATACAACTGGTGGGCGCCTCGATGCGACTGCGCCGCACATCGTGAATCCCGAGTCCAGGTCGACCGCGTTTAAGTAGACCAACTGATTTCCCGCGTAGTCGGCCAGGGTGAAGAGGTCCACTCCGATGGAGTCATTGAAGTCCCAGTCCAGTCGGATCCTTCCGGGCAGGTGTGGTAGTGGTCGTCGATGTGCAGGGCAGACCTCGCAATTAAGGTTGAGAGCCATTTCCATGGATCTCTGCGATCCGCGTGTCACGCGGATGGATCGGGCAAGCGAATCGTTGGACGGGTGCCCTGTGTTCGCGTGGAGCTGCATCACAGCGGATCTGAGCGCCCGCTCCTCCGCGGCCGTGGGAACTGGTTCCTGGGCTGCTGCAGCGGCCGGAACCGTCCTTCTGCTTGCCCTCCTTGTCGTAGGATGCGCTTCGCGTAAGGATTGGCAATTTTGTCGACGCAGTTGCGTGGCCAACACCGTCACGAGCTTGTCCGTGTAGTTATCGCTGTTCTTTGCGTCCTTGCCGCGAGCCTCTGCGTGGAGATGCGATCTGTCGCAGAACCTCCTTGGCGAGCCGTCGAATCCGTAGTGGTCCGTGATGATCCTCCACGGTTTCTTGATGTGGACTCCCGTCTTTGTCTTGAGGTCGAACGCGCAGCCGTCGAAGTCCATGATTCGAGGGAGTCGCTCCTTCAGCTGCTTGGCGATCGCGTTCTTGTTGGGGCTCCATCCGTCGCAGCATCTCGGCCATTCGAACGAGACGGCGAGTTGGGCGCCGAACTCCTTGCGCAGCCGGGGCATCGACTGCAAGAAAAGACCGAACATGACCTTGGACTTGGCCTGGTCCCTTTTGAGCCGTGGAATCTTGCTCGTGTCGATCTTGACGACAAGGCGCTGGAGCGGGGTCCACGGCTGGCAAGGGAAAGCCGCGTGAACCCTCGCGCTCTTGCCGCTGGCAAGGTTCGCCCTGGCCCTGCCCTCCAGCTTATCGACCACGAACCTTCGTGAGAGGTCGTGGCCTGGAAGACCGCATCTGCCAGCGTCTCCTCCATTCCTTCTCCAAGTAGCGCTGAGCTTGCTGTCCATTTTGCAGCGCCACTCGTAAAGCACGGTGCTGTTCGATGCAGGTGTCGGGCTGGATCTGGTAGTGGATTTGGCCAGGCTGGTGCGTGATTCCTGGCTGACCTGGCGCGGCTGGATGCCGCTCTTGCCAGTGACGAAAGCCGAACGCTTTCCTGCGATCAGCTGCGGCTTCGTCCCCTTCTTGAGCACCCTCACGCGTAGTTGCTCCTCTTCCGCGATGTTGACCTCGTTCTGGTTGGTCACCTCGGCGTCGTAGCCCGGAGTCACGGGCGTGCCGAACACGCAGTCCGAGCAGAACCCCAGGTGGCCGCAGGCCTCGTAGGCCTTCTCGCCGCAAGCGATGGAGTCCTGCAGCGGCTCGGTAGTGCACGTCGTGGGATAGGTGATCTGCGGCAGCGTTGCTAGCGTGAGGCGTGGTGCTGGAGTAGCGGTGGAGCAGCAAACCAGAGCTGAAGCCACGGCAGTCATAAGCCGCGACCCCTTCGGGCGGCGAGGCTGAAGTCGCCTTGGGACGTTCAGATCCGTCTCCGTGACGAGCTTGTTGATCGTGTCGATCAGCGTGTCTGTCCTAGTCGTAGTATTGACCGTCGGCTCGTGGCGCGTCCCAGGTCGGTTGGCTGGCTTGCTGGATCGCTCCATGCCAGCGTCCTTGATGGCCCGCCAATCCTCTGGCTGCAGCTTGATCGCGGCGTGGCCCGCGCTACTCGTGATGAGCTTCTGGGTTGAGTTCCAGATGCGGATCTGGCCCTTCCAAAGAGAGATGTCGATCTTGGAAGGCAAGATGAAATCCCGGCCGTTGAAAAGGCCGAGCGTAGGGCTGTCCACGACGCTGAAGACGATGCGGCCAGCCTGACCGCAGAGTACAAGCGGCGCGGTGACGTGCATCTTGCTCGGGGGGGTGCCCCCGTTGCCGAACCTGTAGACCTCGTCCTCAGGCTCTTCGAGGATCTGGTCGCCAAGGCCCATCTTGGCGAGGATGTCCTTGTAGTTCTCGTACCACTTCATGCCCGAGATGCAAAAGAGGCAGGCCGCGTCCATCACGCCGATGCCCTCGTCCACGGGCTTGTCGCCATTGGTCGATACGTTGACGCTCGGCAAGTGGTGGATAAGCCGCTCTGAGACGCACGCCTCGGAAGGCGGCGTCACAGGTCCCTGCGGATGCAGGGCAATCTCTTCGTCCGCGAACTGGACCTGCTCGGTGATGAGAGCCTGGCGCTGCGGGCGGCCTCCACGGCCCCCGCGTCCTCCGCTTGTGGACTTGCCGTCTTTGGGCGCGAACTTGCGAGCGCCTGGCGTGGGGCACTACTTGTGCTCTGTCCAATGCCTGGTCTCGCGGCAGCCCCATCACTGCGACGTCCTCTTGCGCTGGTCGACCCGGCTCTGCAGCTTCGCCGGGCGACGCTCAACTTGCCGCGGCCCTCGAGGGCCTCCCGGGCCGATCTGATGGCGGCTATGGCCTCGGGAATGGCAGCGAGCTCTGCTGCGGTTGCCTCGACCTTGGCAGAGTCGTCGCTGTCGAATACCTCGGAGATGTCCACGTTGGAGGACTCGAGCTCGGCGCTGAATGCCCCGAGCTCCTGGCGATCGATGTCCTGCACATCGACCTCGCCCTCGTCGTCCTCCTCTGGTTCTTCTTCGTCGTCGTCGGGCTCGTCGACGACATTGGTGGAGCGCCCTCCACGGCTGGAGGATCCCCCGCCTCGCCAGCTGCCTTGCTGGCGCGACTGGTTGGTCCGCGACCCCAGCGGCGGGGCGCGGCGTTCCGAACTGTGGATGTCCGGGAACATCCGAACCAGCAGCCCGCGAATGCGCTGGTAGGCGCAGCGCTCGTCCAGCAGGTTGCCCACGACGCGCTCGTGGCGCTCCGCGGCGAGCCCGGCCTTGCGAAGGAGGAGCCAGCCGGCCACGTCGTCCAGCGCGTTGAGGTCCACCTCGTTCTCGCGCAACTGCTGCAGACCGGTCTCGAAGCGGATGAGCCAGTCCGTCATGCGTTCACCCCGACGTCGGTGATGCTGAGCCGATTCGAAAAACTTCTCGAGGGTCTCGACCTGGTGCACGGACTTCTGCTGACCCAGGCTCGCCTCCAGATGCTGCAAGACATTCTCGATGCCGACCTGATTCCTGTCTCTCTTCTTCTCGTCGGCGTCCTCAATATTGGGGTCGGGAGCAGGATCTAGCTGCACCTCTGTCATGGTCAGTGCTGCACTCCTGGCCGTCCCCGTCAGCCTGAGCACAAGCTTTGATGCCAAACTTTGCGTCACCGAAAGATTCTCGCTGAGCTTCCACAACTCCACCTCCTGATAGTAGTCTCTCCACTTTGAGGGATCTCCATTCCAAGTAGGTATTACCGAATGTCCAAAACTGTTGAAACTGTCCGCCACCATGATGAGGAAGAGGATGCTGGCGTCGCTGACGCTGAAGTAGGAGTTGTAGTGACTGACGTCGCTGACGCTGGCGTTGGAGATGTAGTTCGCGGCGTCGCTGACGCTGGCGTAGGACATGTAGTGTGCGGCGTTGCTGACGGTGCTGGTGTGAAGCTTATCGTAGTGGGCGTCGTTGAAGACGCGGTCCTGAGAGAAAGAGCTAAGGATGTAGCTGTCGTCGGATATGTAGGTCAGGTAGGATATGCAGTATGTGGCGGCGTCGCTGACGCTGCTGTTGGAAATGTAGTCTTTTGCGGCGTCGCTGGCACTGCTGTTGGAGATGTAGTAGCTGACGGCGTGGGCGCTGGCGTCGCAGACGCTGGCATTGGAGTTGGCAGGGTAGGCGTAGATGCTGGCGTCGGAGACGCTGGCGTTGGTGCTGGCGTCGCAGACGCTGGCGTAGGCGCTGAGCAACAGCACGAGGAAGCCGCTGGGCTTCGATTCCGTCGGACGGGTCGCAGACGCCGTCGTTGTGATATGTGCGACCCAAAGGCCGGGGCAGCGAGCACAGCTCCCAGCTACCACTGTGATATGGATCGGCTCGCAGCGCCGAGGAGACTGTTGCTGTGAGCGCGGCTCGAACAATTGGCGTAGCTCTAAGGCCAAGGGCCCTGAAATGTGTTGTAACCAATACGGCAGCGGGGGGTAAGATGGGAGCAAGCCGCGGGCGAGCGGCGGAAGCGAGGCGGAAACGGGGATTAGGAGCGAGGGAAGTGCTACTTATCACAGCTATTAGGCCGTCTTGGGGCCCTCTTGGAGGTCCCTTGGGCTGTTCTGTTGTGGTTTGGGGGGCCGTTTGGGCCGTTTTGGCGTGTCGGGAAGCCGAAGAGGCGAGTACGCCAAAATCCTTCAAAACCTAAGGACTCTCCATAGTTTTTGCCTCTTGAGGCCCTCTTGGGAGGTCTCTTGGAGGCCTCTTGGCGCGTCTTGGATGCTTCTTGGGCCATCGTGAGGCCATCTTGGGCGTCTTGGGCCGATCTTTGGGCGGCCGGGGGCCCTCGTGGGCCGTCTTGCAGACCGCTTGGGGCCCTCTTGGCCCGTCATGAGGCCCCCCTGGGCCAGACAAATTCACGCGCCACCACTTGACAAAGCCCAGGAGGCACGCGGGACGCCCCAGGGGGCACGCGCCAAACCCCAGGGGGCACGCACCAAGCCCCAGCAGATTCGAGAGCGAGGCTTGGGGGACTAGGCCCAGGACCACTCCGTGCCCAGCGGCACGGTGGCCCATCCTGACGCTTGAAGCGTAGGCACATGCCATGTGCCACACTTCCAATAAGAGCTCGACCAGGACCAGTCGTACATGAAGGACCCGACGCCTGAAAAGCCTTGGCGCGTTGGAATACTTCAATTCCTGTTCAGACAAGCGAGGAGGAGGAGGAGGAGGAGGAGGAGGAGGAGGCGGAGGCGGAGGCAGGAGAAGGAGGAGGAGGAGGAGGAGGACGAGGACGAGGACGAGGAGGAGGAGGAGGAGGCGGAGGCGGAGGCGGAGGGAGAGGAGGAGGATGATGAGGAGGAGGTTGGTGCTTCCTGCTGGCCGCTTGCTCGCACGCAGCCGCCGCCGCTCGGGGCGCCGGGCGGCCGCGCTCCGCCAGGCCGCCGCCCCCGTGTCGTCGTCGGAGTCGGCGCCGCCGCCGCCCGTCGTCGTCGTCGTCGTCGCCGCCGCCGCCGCCGCCGCCGCCGCCGCCGCCGCCGCACGTCGTCGTCGTCGTCGTCGTCGTCGTCGTCGTCGTCGTCGTCGTCGTCGTCGTCGTCGTGCGCAGGAGGGAGGCGCTGGCGGAGGCGCGGGGCCCCCGCCGAGCACGAGGCGTCGCCCCGCCATCGGCCGCGGGTCCGGCGCGGGTCGTGCGCTCGGCGCCGGCGGCGGCAGCTGCGCGTCGCTCGCCGTCGTCCAGGGTCCTCGGCTCTTCGCGTTTCCCCCCTTCGTCGTTGCTCCTCCGTCCTCTTCCTCCTCCTCCTCCTCATCCTCCTCTGTGCTCCTGTACACAGCACCGATAGTTTTTCACATTACCTGGTATGCCCTCCCCAATAGCACGCCCTTGCTCTACCGCGTGGACGTCTTGCGAACTGCTTGCTGACAAGGATCGGCATGCACGAGGACAACCACACTACTCACAGCAGGGACGATATCCACATTTCTCAACATCGCGTACAGAATGTCAAGAACTTCCAGGACTCCTACAACGACGTGAACGCGTTCGAGGAGGCCTCCTACCGCAACATCACTGAGGCCCGCGCCACTGCCCGCGCTTCGCTCCGACTGGCAGCTTCCCCGCACGGCGGCCGCTAGCGGGCGTGCGCGCGGCAAGGAGCCGATCCGCCCTCATTGATTCGTTCGCTTCTCCTCCTCCTCCTCCTCCTCCTCCTCCTCCTCCTCCTCCTCTTACGTTAGAGGTGCTGACCTCCAGGACACAAGCCAGCGGCAATGCCGGCAGTCTTGCTTCACTCCACAGTCGTACACCATAGAGGCATCGTCCTCCAGGACACAGACCGGCGGTTAGGCCGGCGGTCCTGCTTCCACTCAACGTTCATACACCAGAGGCACTGATCTCCAGGACATAGCCCGGCGCAATGCCGGCGGTCCTGCTTTCATTCCACGCTCGCACACCAGAGGTATCGACCTCTCGGACAGCCCAGCGGCAATTCCGGCGGTCCTGCCTCCACTCCACACTCGCACAACAGAGGTATAGACACCCAGCTGAAATGTTGGCGGTCCCGCCTTTGTTTTACCCTTCGAATGCGGCTCAAGGCTCAAGGATTTGCCTCGACAGTTTTTGTCAAAGCGTCTCTTTCTTTTCCTGAGGTGGGCCAGGTGGCCATCGCCGCCGAGACCACCGCGGCGCTGTCGGCAGGCCTGGCGATGCTGCTCCTCGACCGGGCCAGGCCCCGCGCGCCCCCGGGCGTGGCCGCGGAGGCCGCCCCCGAGGCCACCTTCGGGGCCCTGAGCCTGCCCACCGCGGCCGCCAAGGATCCTCCTCCTCCTCCTCCTCCTCCTGCTCCTCCTGTTCGGGCTGTTCCCTTAGCCTTCAACCACCCCCCCAATGCAGCCACTACCACGGGCGGACGTTCTGTGTTCTGGGTGCGCCCACAAGGCGCCACTACCACGGGCGGACGTGTGTCCTCCCAAGATCGCGAGCTTGGCAGGGAGCAGTGCCTTCTTGTCACCCCGTTGGTTGGCTAGTTCCCCCTGTCACCCTTTTTGTGGTGGTCCTCCTCCCCTTCCTCCGTCCCCCTCCCCCTTGCGTGTTTCCTCCCCCTCGCTTGGTTCCCCCCCGGCCCCCCCCGGTCTTAGAGGCACCAGTGCCAAGTCGGAGCAACAGGTCCAAGCCAACTTCTCCGAGGCCGTCGCAGCTGCGCGCGCCAGGCTTCCTTCGGCAGGGGGGGCCTCTGCCGCCGCTTCCGAAGCGGCGCGCGCCAGGCTCCCCTCGGGAGTGGGGGGGGGGCTCTGCTGGCGCGCCCCAGCCTCAGCCCCAGCCTGCTGGCGCGCCCGTGGCACCGGTGCTCCTGCCACCGGCTGCGGTCCTGCCTGCAATGCAGGTCCAGGTACGGGACAACCCGAGTTTTAACAAGCTCGAGAAGGAGAATGCCATTATTTGTTCGAGAATCTCTGAGCGGGGCCCACGGGCCCGGGGTTTCATGCGAGGACAGACTGGACTGCGCGACCTGGTCGCCCTGGCGGAGGCCCACAGTGCAGGCACGAGATTCAAGGAGGCCCAAGCGGGGCTCAGCAAAGATCCATGGAAGCTGGTTGCGACGCCCGCAAGGCCCACGAAACGATCAGCAACGATCTCTTCGGGCGGCGAGTGTCTGCCCGCGAAATGCCTGGCGGGCGGCGGGCATCGCGGAGAACGCGCAGGACCCTGTCGCTGGTTTCTGCTCTGCTCTCTGGCACCTGAAGCCTGGCGACCTGGAAGTGATCTCGCTCCTCCTGCTCCCGCGGCGCAAGTTCCAGTGCCCGAGCGAGAAGACCCTCGCCGGGCTGGGCGCGCTTCTCTCGCAGCTCAGCGACCCGCGGGCCATCCTGGGCGACTGGGGCGCCCGGCCCGACGCGCGGGCGGGAGTGGGCCTGAAGCGGCTCGAGACGCTCCAAGGCGAGACCATCCTCCCCGCGAGCTGCACCTGCGCGCGCAACAGGGGCGGCGGCGGCAGCTTGATCGACGATTCGGTGGTCGAGGTTGGCGCGGCGGGCCGCTGCAAGTTGCGGGCAGCGATGGAGGTGCCGTGGAAGGGCCCACTCTCGCCCCGGCGGAGGGCAAGAAGCGCCGGTGGCAAAGGAAGCTCTCCATCGCCATGGAGTTGCCGACGGTGCCCCGTCTGTCCAAGGCGCTCGACCCCAACGGCCCGCGCCGGAAGGTTCTGTTATCCGTAAGGGCTTCGCCCCATGCCGCCGGCCCCCTGTCTCGGGCCGGCGGCATGGGGCGAAGCAAAAGCAAAATCATGAGATCTGGGCGCCGCCGTGAAGCAGTGTCGGGACCTGTTTGTTCTTCGACCCTGACCCTACGGATATGAATCCCCCATGTTTTTGGACCCTGACCCGGCCGATCGGCGTGAGGGGTGCTACTGGATTTCAGAAATGTGGCAAATCCCCCATGTTTTTGGACCCTGACCCCGCCGATCTGCGTGTTACCGAATTTCAGAAATGTGGCAAATCCCGTGTGTTTTTGGACCCTGACCCCGCCGATCTGCGTGTGGGGTGCTACCGGATTTTGTTTTAATGTGGCAAATCCTTTGTGTTTTTGGATCCTGACCCCGCCGATCTGTGCCACCGAATTTCAGTTTTTGGACCCTGACCCCGCCGATCTGCTTGTGGGGTGCCACCGAATTTCAGAAATGTGGCAAATCCCTTGTGTTTTTGGACCCTCACCCCGCCGATCTGCGTGAGAGGTGTCAATGTTTACCCACCCCAGCAAGTCAGACAACACGCTCAGGGCGTGGTAAAAATGCCCGTTTTGGGCCTCCCCCCCTCGCGCGGTCCATTAACAAGGAACAGTAAGCAGCAAGAAGTCAACAAGGAACAGTAAGCAGCAAGAAGTAGAACTGTAACAGTGGAAACTGGAAGCTGCAACTGGTAGAGGACACTGCGAAGCTTCGTCCTACAGCCTGGTGGCCCCACAAGGGGGCCGGCGGATTCGAGCAGCGCGCGATCGACGGCGAGCTGAAACGGGGGCGGCGTTGCAGAGCGCCTTCGACTAGCGCTACGACGGCGTCGAGGACATGGGCGCCCAGGGGGTACTCAACGCAGTGCCTTTCGCCATCTCCCCTGAGACTTGGCGGAGGGCGCGCGTTGGCTCCCCGCGCGAGGAGGAGGTTTCCCTCGCCCCCGCCGGCGCTTCACGCGGCTACGACAGACTCGCGCGGTCTGGATCAAGGCGGAGGGGGCGCCCAGCAGCAGGCCAATGCGCCCGCGCTTGGTGCAGCGCCGCCCCGTTCGCGAACGAACGGACGAGTACCACCTCGTCCTGCGCCGTGAGCCCGTGCGCCCGCAAGCCGCGCAGCTACCCGAGGTAGGCGGTCAGGTGCTGGGTCGCCACCGCGGGGGCCGCCGTCGGCGAGAAGCTTACCTGCGCCGGGTCGGCGCTGAGCCCTTCTGCCGCCGCTCCGCCGCGCACGAATGGCAGGAGCGCCCCGAGGCACTGCATCTGCGGCACGACCTTCCCTGCCGAGGACGCTGGGAACTGCAGACCCCAAGGGTTCCAGACCTGCGTCTTCACCGCGTTTACCCGGAGGCCGACTCGGCCGAAGGCGGCGGGGGCGGCGGCGCACGCTGCCTCCGACGCCGCTGGCGTGGCCTTGAGGTAGCTGTCGTCCAGGTAGGCCAGCCGGCGCGCTTCGGAGTCGACGGCGCCCGCCGCCTCGAGGGCGAGGTACGCGTCCTCCTCCTCGCCGACAGGCTATGCACCCCACAGCGCTGGAGGTTGGCGCCTGAGAGGAGTCCAGAACCGCAAGCCCGAGCACGAGCCCAGGGCCGCCCAGGCCCGAGCCCGGGCCCGAGCCCGAGCCCGAGCCCGAGCTCGAGCCCGAGCCCGAGCCCGAGCCCGAGCTTGGGACCGAGCCCGACGGTGCGCTGCCTGGGCCCCATTTGTCGTGGGTGCGGGGCGGGCGTCGCGGCCGCGAGCCCGCCGTGCCAGGCACCTCGCGGGGCACTGCCTCGGGCTCTGCAGGGCTCGCCTGCGTGCTTCGCCTCTCCGCGCCGGCGCACCGGCTGCGTGCCCCAGGAGGAGGAGGAGGAGGAGGAAGAGGAGGAGGAGGAAGAGGAGGAGGAGGAGGAGGAGGAGAAACAAGAAGAAGAGGGAATCAACTCAGAATTCCGACGCTCCGACAAGACGGGGGCGGCGGGTTCTTGGCCGCTTTCGGCCTCCAGGGGCCCTCGCCGAGCCTCGGAGTGTCCGTCAGGAAAACGGCTCGGAACGAAGAGCTGGCCCCGTGGAAGTGGTCCAGGCCTCGAGGACCCACGCGTAGAGAAAATTGGAGCAGCTGGATGTCTGGGAGTGTCAGTGGGTTCCCCATGCTTCGGACTTGTGGGAATCCCATGGCCAGACTGCTGCACTGGCTGCAATGTCCTCCTCGGCGGCGCCCGGCCTTGGCGGCGAGGCGTCTGCGGGTCGCCTGTGCTGGCGCATCCGCAGAAACGGGCCACGCTGGTGGTTTGCAGGGCCTCCTCCTTCTCCGCCTCCTCCTATTCGTCCTCCCTCCTCCTCTTCGTCCTCCCTCCTCATCATCCTCTTCTTCCTCCCTGCTCCTTGTCGTCCCCCTCCTCCTCCTCCTCGTCATCCTCCTCCTCCTCCTCCTCGTCTCCTCCTCCTCCTCCTCCTCCTCCTCCTCCTCCTCCTCGGCTCGGCGCGCTGCCTTGGCTCGGCCTGGCAGCCCAGCGGCCTCGGTGGTGTGGCGGGCGAGGTGCTCCCGCGGGTGAGGCTCCTGCCGCCTGGCGCCCCGCATCGTTCGGTTCGGGGGGGGGGGGCGCGGTAGGGAACGTCTGGTTAGCATGATGACAGCCCAGAGATCCAACGTATTAAAAAATCAAGACGGAGGTTTTTCGCACATTTCGGCCTCTGGGGGCCCTCGCCGGGCCTTGTGGCCGTGAAAAAACGACTCAGGATGCAAAACCGGTCTTGGGGAATGGGTCGAGATTTCCAGGGACCCCGTATGGAAAAAATCACGACATCGGATCTTTGGGAACGCGTTTGACAACCAAGCGACCCACTCTCCCTTTTCGCCGCCGTCCTTCTCCCCTTCCTCCCTGGATGGTGACGTCTACCTGGCCGGCCAATTTGCAGCCCTGCCGTCATCGAGTCACGTGTGGGCGCGGCTATAGCCCCATGATGGGAAGCCGATTTGACGCTCAATCGAACTTGTCTTGTCCCTGGGCAGGCACCGGATGCTTGTTCACGGCGGCGTTCGACGGAGAAAAAGGCATGATGACAACGCATTGGGGGGGGGGGGCGAGGGGCGACTTTTGTAAGTCTGCCCAGGCGTGCAGTTTTATGTTTCGAGCGTGCCCGACGACGCAGACCGCAGCGATGGCGATGGCGATCACGACCACGGCGACGAGGAAATCGAACATGAGGGTGACGGCGACGACGGCACTGAGCGCGGCGCTGAAGATGCCGGCGATGATGGGTGACTGGGCTGCTGGCGGCGATGACGACGGCGGCGGAGATGACGCCTGTCCTGGACTCAGCGCGTGTACAGCGCAAAATGCGTGCTGCTAGCACGGCCTTCCGTGGGGCCTGTGAGGCAAATGGCTGCGGAGGTGGGGAAGCGCTGCTGCAAGCCCTTCTCTCCCGCCTGTGCTTCGCTGCCTATGCAGCTATCTTGCGCGAAACTGAATTCAGACCGGCTCTGGCCTGCCACGCCTCGGGGCGACACGCTGATCGACCACTTCCCGATTCCCAGGCGTCCGCGTCCCGAGCCTTTCCACTGCCTCCCGCCCCGCGGAGCGGAGCGGCACGTTACGGTCAAGAGCTTTTCGCTAGCGTGTCCCTCCGCCAGTTCTGGCACCCCTGCGCTTCGTCGCGGCACGCCACCCACGTCCCCATTTCGAAGCGTCCACGTCCCGAGCTGCTCCCAGCCTCCCGCCACGCGGAGCGGAGCGACACGCTGTCCCCTTGCAAGGCGTATCAGTGTCGCCTGATGGGCGTGTTTTCCTCCACCACCACCACCACAAGTTGGAGGGGGGGACCTCCTCCTCCTCCTCCTCCTCCTCCTCCTCCTCCTCCTCCTCCTCCTCCTCCTCCTCCTCCTCCTCCTCCTCCCTCCTCCTCCTCCTCCTCCTCCCCCTTCCCTCCTCCAACTTATGATGGTGGTGGTGGTGGAAAACAGGCTCATCATCGCCGGGGCCGCCGCCGCGACACGCTGATCAAAAGTTCCCGACCGTATGCTCAGGGGCGGATGCATCGACCCCCAGTCGCCCATGCAACGCCGATCAGGGCCTGATCGCCCGCCCCGCCCAGGGACGTGCAGTCTCGCCATTGAGGGCCTGTCGCCGATCTGTCGGCGATGCATCGCGGAGTCGAGCTTGATGTCTCCCAGCCCGGAGATGGTTCCCTGGTGGCTTTCTGGTCGTAGCTCGGGCCTCTGGCGCCGTTCGGGGCGATCTGGGCACCCAGAGCGCCGCACGCGGCGAGGCATGGCCGCTGGAAAGCATCCCGGGGCTGAAGCGCCGCCGGAAGCCAACGAACGCGTCCGAGAACCTCAAGCCTCGAACACAGCGCTGCCCCGCAGGCGAGGGCGTGGGCCTGCACGAGGTGCGTTCGTGCAGCCAGGAGGGGCCCCGGCCCCTCGCTTCCCCCCGCCCCCGGCCCCGCCGCCCCCCTGGCGGCCCAGAAGCACAACGGCGTCCAGCAGCGCCGCGGAGAGCGACCACGCGGATGCTGAGGATCCGGCCTTGCCGACGGGGGAGGAGAAGGAGGAGGAGGAGGAGGAGGAGGAGGAGGAGGAGGAGGAGGAGGAGGGGGAGGAAGAGGAGAAGCACAATCACAGGAGGAGGAGGAGGAGGAGGAGGAGGAGGAGGAGGAGGAGGGGGAGGAGGAGGAGGAGGAGAGGAGGAGGAGGAGGAGGAGGAGGAGGAGCAGGAGCAGGAGGAGGAGGAGCAGAAGGAGGAGGATGAGGATGAGGAGAAGGAGGAGGAGGAGGTGGAGCAGGAGGAGGAATTAATGGCGAGGAGGAGGAGGAGGAGGAATTCACGACGAAAGGATTTTCGGCTTCTGGGGGCCTTCGCCGAGCTGGCCCCAGGACACTCAGGACTCAGGATGAGAAGCTGGACGTGGGAACAGATCTCCAACGTGCGATGCTTTGACTTTTTCAATGCGCGGTCCCTGGAAGTCCTGACCCTTTCCCCATGGCCCGCTTTTCATCCTAAGTCGTTTCTGATGGTCCCCAGGCCTAGCGAGGCGCGAGATTTCATTGACTGGTCGATCTGGATCATGACCAAGTCGCGATTCAGTTGGGCATTAGATCGACGAGCCAACTGAGAACTAGCAAGTACCTCAGCATCCTTTATGTTAGCAAAGCCTTCCAGTACAGCACGATGCTGACCTCGTCGTCCTCCTCCGCATCATGTCCTAGATCGTCGGGCAACATGGGTGAGCGCTTGGCTCTTCCAGGCCAGCCGCCAAACCGAAGCGGCAGCTTGAGCTCCCGCAATTTCTCGCGCGAGCCCCCATCGTCGCGTGCAGCCTGCGTGTCCTGGGCGACCTGAGTTGAAATAGGCGCGCAGTCAAGCTGGACGTCGAGTTCGGCGGCCTTTTCAGCGGCACGTAGAAGCAGTCTCGTGTCATCACGGACCTGCGCAACATCATGGCCGCTTGTTATCATATCAACGGTCATCATCAGCCGCCAGAGTTGCGGTTGCCATGGCGCAACAGCACTCCCGTGCCCATCAAGTGGCGCCCTATGTTTGTGCAGTAATCGCCACCGCTCAGGAGCATGTGGTTCACCAGGTTGATCCTGTCGTTTTCGCGAGGCGCGCTGAAGTCAGCGGGGCGCCCGAACCACAGACGTAGTTGTTCGGGGCACGTAGCCATTTAATCGATGTCGCCCTGTCTTTCTCAAAAAGTGCGCGAACGGCGTTTCGCATTTGCCGTTCAACAGTGTGCTGGCGTTGATCCAAGTGCAGTTCCCACGCTGGCAGAGAAGTATAATGAACAATGTGCTGACACCTCACTATCCACTGTTCGGTATTAATATTTAGCCAGGCCTTTACTGATCTCGTTCGGTGGCGTCCTCTTAGGCCTGCGGATCTTCCGTTCATACTGTGCCGCTACGGGAAAGGGTTCATCGCGAGTCGTCATAGTGCGAATTGAATCATCGCGCATCATCTCGGGTCATAGATTTCGTGAGTCGGTACACCAGAGTTCTTGACTTTTTGTAGTATGTAGTCAATGCGTGTAGGCCTCCCCGAGCACGTAGTAAACCTGAAAGTGGCCTTGGCAGACAAGTCATGGTCCTGCAGTTATTGGCGTGTCCCCGCGCTCGTGGCCAGCCTCAGACGCGCAGCATGGTGTGTGCCAAGTTCCGACGCCTGGGGAACCAGAGTTGCATAGCAACGCTTTCATATCTCCAAGAACTATGGGGAGAACCCATTTCTTCGTCATGTTGTGGATTGCCCCCCACCACTCAGGGACATTGATCTGCGCGTGCCCACGATGAGGAGCGTGCGACGCGTGGATGGTCTGGTCGGTGGCGAGCGCCTTGCGCTTGGCCACAGGTAGCCGGTAGCCGCGGAGAAGAATGCCACACTCGAACGTGGCGCCATTGAAATCGCAAGGGCTCTCTGGCAGAGCAGCCGTAGGGCAAGGGAAACTGACCATGGCCAGCGTTCCAGTTGGGTCCTCGCCCCAGCGCCTACGATCAGGTAGTCGTCCAAGACGATGCCCCCCATGCTCGCAGGTGCTTCTTGTAAGCCTACTACTTGCGCCTGCATGTCTTTCATCGGCAATCGAATGCTTTCGGGTCGAGGCCGCTCATCGGCGTGATGGGAAGGCTGGTCGTGCCCATGACTCTGGGCGTCCTGTCGGTCAGGAGAGGCCCCTTGTGAATCATAAGATGCCGCTTTGACTATGACCTCGTAGTCGCATGATGGCTAAGTTGGCCCTTCTAACCGACCTTCCCCCCCCCCGCCCCGATGTTGAGCCTCTGCTTGAAGTGCCCGGTGAAGAGGCAGCCGCTGGCCATTCTCAGATCAGCACGATAGTTTCTACCATCGTGATCCCTCATATGCGCCCAGCGTAGCCTTCGGGTCGGGTTCGGCATGTGGATCATCCTCGAGGGTAGCTGTAAGTCGGGGCTGTCCCTCTACAGGAGGAATATTCAAAAATCGCAACAAATAGTCAGGGGACGATGTTTTGAGTATTTGTTAAGCATTTGGGGGCATTTTTTTGACAATTTATGAACTTCTCGTCCAAAATCCCGCTATATGAGGACAGGCCCGACTTAAGGGTAGCTGCGGACGTCGAACCTCGTCGTCCCCTCGAAATAATATGTCACAGCGTGGCCGCTCGTGCGGACGATCTTTATACTCCGCTCGCTCGATAGTGGAGCGTAGGCGTGCGCCGCAAGCTGCGAGACAGGGTCGTCGTGATAACGCCCCACTGCAGCAGGTGTGATCGCTGGTTCGCACCCCGGAATAACCTCTCTGTCGAGCCAGCTCAGGTGCTGGAAGCCGTTCATCAGTGCCCGCAAGATGGCCGTCACCTCGGCAGCCACGCCAGAGATGCTCTCCGTGGGGTGCCGAAGGCCAACCGATTCCTGAACGTTGGCTGTAGCGCCGCCGTCGAAGACGAATTGCTTGCCATTGTCCAGTGTAGCGACACATGCCCACGCGCTAGCCTCGGCGAGCCCGGCCGCGTAGCTCCCGTCCGTGAAGGTTGATGCTCTAGCCGGCGCTGTCCGCATGCCACCCGCCAAGATCACAGCAAGGCGTGCGTGCTCCTGCAGCTGGTAGCTGATGAAGTCCGCGTGCTAGCCGCACTTCCAGCGGGCACTCGCGAAGCTGCGCCATGAACGACAAGGGCATCTAGATGCTAACCTGGATATTGCCTTGCTCCACCGCCAGGGTAGCCGAGCCCTGGCCATGGATCCCCGGAGGCAAGGTAGCAACATCGTCCGCACTTACAGAGCATGTCGAAGATCGAATGGATAGATAGGGTTGGTTCACCACAGTCGTAAAATGGGGTAGTCCTCCTCTCTGTGAATTATCCCATTCACCAGTTGGCCAACTGTGTTGAGGGCTGGGGAAAGAGCCGAGGGCATGGCAGGAACGTGTGTCTGCCGCAACACCATCGACATAATACCCCCCGGAGTTAGTCGCTCCACAGCCCCCCTCGGAGTTGGTAGTCGATGATGCTCAGCGCTGGACCCCTCCTCCCTGGGTGGGGGCCCCGTCGCCTGAAGCAATCGGGATCATTGCCGGTACTGCTGCGTCATTATGTAGATCACGATCGTTGCCGTCTCCATCGTCGTGCCGTTGGTATTTGCGTGCTGGTTGGAGCCTTGAGGAGCTGCGATCAGTCTCGTTGTCGGTCTCAATTGCCCACTCTGGCACGACTTCTTAAGCCCCAATTCGGCTACCGACTCACCGCGCCGTCGATGTCGCAGCTCCAAGTTTCTGGAATATCATCTTCATTGCTGATCTCGACGGCATCATGGCCCACGATGCCAGTGTTGTTCGACAAGACGCTCGCCCTGAGCCTCTGGGGTTGCATCTCGTTCGCTGAATATTGGGTTCACGCAGGGCGTTCTTGCTCGTAGTGGGTGAGCCTGGGTGAAACTCCTGCGCCCGTGGTCATCTGGTCACTTTCAACTTCCAGCATGTGCAGTTCAACTCGAGCATCCTGATCGACTTGTGTCATGCATGATACCATTTCCTTTGGTGGCGTCGCTGTCGTCTGCATCAGGCTGCGTCGGGAAAGGCGTCGCTGGTCGTGGAGTATCCGATCCCGTCGTAGGCTTAACTGCCCCACACTTCATGCAACAATCGTGATAATGTTCGATCGGCTGCCCACAAGCTTAGCAAGGTAATTCAAGAAGAGAGACGACCCCCTCATAACCTTAACCTTCTGCCCGTATCTGTTCATCCGCAAGCTCCTGGTCTCGTGATCCGTCTCTGCCTCCGATATGCGGGTCCGTCATCGCAGTTGCTCCAGTTGGCAGTGTTTCCTGTTTCTCATGCATCTCCTGCCCAGCTTCAACCATCTCGGCACGACGCACTGCAAACCTGAAGTCCTCCACCTTAGTATGTTTTTTTTTCGGGCTAGATGTTGCCACTCATCAACTTGCTTCTTTCCTTCGCCCATGTAGCTTCGGACTCCGCTCTCATTTTCTCCTCCACCTCCGTTGCTGCGATGGTCATGGTCTGCTGATCCATGGCCGCGTCGGCCTTGTAGTTCTCGAGAGTATCCTGCTGCACGACCTGGCCCCCCACGCCCTGCTCCGAGATCGACTGCTGCCGCAGCTCAATACTCTATCGCCCACGCTGCATGTGTGCCTAGTACTCGTCCAGCTCAACTTCTGTCCTCTGAGTCCTGGATCAATCTGGATAGCTCCTGCTCCTCTTCGCGCGCACCTCTCTTGGTTTCCTAAGCTGCGTCGCCTGAGAAGGTAAGCATCGCGCAGTCCTGCTCGCTCTTCGACATTGCGAGCTCGTCCTGGAGAATCGACGCCTGCTCCGCATCCGCCAGCTGGGTCTGCCTCGCAATGTCAACCATGCGGCTGAGCTCCAACTCTTCGGTCCTAACTACCACGCGCTGCTGCTGCTTGAACTCTTCGATGCTCCGTCTTTCAGCCAACACGGTACCAGTCGCCCTCTTCGCACGAATCTCTTCAAGGTCTGCAATGCTGCGGACGGCAGCGTCTTGAACATCCCCTTGCGCGGCGAACCCCCATGTCTTATCAATATGTTGGTGTTCCAGTTCTTGTTTGACATCGCTTGCCGCTGCTGCATGTGCTCCTGAAACCACACCTTGATCGACGAAGTCCTGCAAGCTGGAGGCCGATACTATGATAGATGCTAGTGCTGATGAGGCTGGAGCACCTGGCGATGGAGAGACTGAGTTGAACGTTTTCTTTGCCACTGCTGGCGCAGTTGGCGCTTTGCATCACTTTTCTCCAACAGCTGACTTGGCTAAGGCCCTCTGTCGATCATGGCCGTCACAAGATGCATCCTGCTCCTCAGTGTCGTCCACTTTGCTGTCCGTGAATTCATTCAACGGATCTCCCCAGTACTCCACATCATGTACCGCCTGGTTTTTTCAGGCGTCAATCCCTCATCCTTGCGTCACTGCGGTCGGTGGTTTGCAAGACTCTATCCTTC
>CAUYUJ010014577.1:290915-293415 GCA_963575745.1 Prorocentrum cordatum | reverse complement strand
TTTCTTACTCAAGGCGGTGTTCCTCCTCGCCGCCGAAAGCCGCCGTCCCAACAAAACCAGCGTTTCCGCTCGAGACCTCTTTGTGTTTACGCTGGACTAGCGCCCTACTCTCTTCAGCATTGGCGCCGCTCCCAGCAACAACAGCGGCCCTGCTCGAGACTTCCTCCCTTTCTATTCAGGGCCAGGTCCTTGCCTCACCGCCAACAGCCCCCATCCCCACAGGCAATCCTGTCGTTCGATACTTCCTTGTGCTTTACCCTTCGCTGGGATTCCAGTGGCGGTCTCGCATCGGCGCAGCAAGGCGCGGGCATGTTTTCGCGGCGGGATATGTTGAAATTCCTCGGAGGAGGTGTTTGCAAGACCTCATTGGACGGGAGATCTGGGAATGGGAATAACGGACCCCGCGGCAGAACAAGAGTCCCCCATGATGTGGATGGTTATCATGATGGTCGCATGCCTCGTGTGGAAACATCGCGCATGAGAGTAAACTGATTGTTCTTGTTGTTGATGTTGTTGTTGTTGTTGTTGCTGTTGCTGTTGTTGTTGTTGTTGTTGTTGTTGTTGTTGTTGTTGTTGTTGTTGTTGTTGTTGTTGTTGTTGATGTTGATGTTGATGTTGTTATTGTTGTTGCTGTTGCTGTTGCTGTTGCTGTTGCTGTTGTTGCTGCTGCTGTTTTCGGGCCTCTGAGGGGCGTCGCTGGGCCCCGGGACCATCAAAACGCGACTCGGGATGAAAAGCTGGTCCGGGGAAACTGTGAAACTGTGGGTCGAGACCTCCAGGGCTCCACGTTGACTCAAAAAAACCATGGCGCCCGCGGTCTGGGCATCAGCAGCCCCCCCCGCCAGGTAGTCCCAGTTGACCTCAACAGGCCCCTGAGTAGTCCAGGGCGGTTTTCAGCACCCCATGATGGGCCAATTTCCCACCACCACTACCATAGGTATGACCGGAGAGAGTGGAGGATGGGGAGGTCCTCCTCCTCCTCCTCCTTCTCCTCCTCCTCCTCCTTCCTCCTCCTCCTCCTCCTTCCTCCTCCTCCTCCCCTTCCTCCTCCTCTTCCTGCCCGCGCGGAGCGCGGGCATCTCCGACGTTGCAATTCTTTCGCGACGTCGCCCCCCAGGGATCTCGACTACTTCCCTCGGGCCGGCTTTTCATCCCGAGCCGCTCTTGACAACCCCGGGGCCGGGAAACGGCCTCTGGAAGCCGACAACGACGAAACCTCCGCCGTCGCCAGTTTTTGTTGGAACAGAGCGCCTGGATCCACCGAGATCCGACGTTGCGAAGAATTGAAACATCGCGAGAAATCACGACTGGAGCACTGGACGTCCTAGTTCTGCAGCATTTCTCGAGCCTGATCGGTCTGCGAGGGCCTCGGGCCCTGAACGGGGCGACAAAGCCCGCGGTGTGAAGAATGGCACCGCCTGGATCGGAGGATCCGAGGGTACCTGGGCTGTGGGTCTTCTCAGGTCCCCTCCCCTGACTTCGGATCCGCCGTCCCGTCCGAGAAGTCCCACCCCGTCTCACTTCCCCCCCGGGGCTCGCCTCCTACGATAGAGAGACAAACCGCGACACAAACAGAGCAAGTCGGACCTCCGAGTTCGTATGTTTATGTCACTGCCTGTCCCCCTTATACTAGGGCGGAAGCTTCCGCTCTTCACCGAGCGCGTTCCACTACTCCCAAAGTGTCCACTCGCAAGCGTCCGAGAAACACGTGTCTGCCTCGACGTGAGGGATCGTGCACCCCCCGCGGCGGATCCGGGCCATTTGCGAGGAGCTACTTCTGAAGAACCCCGCCGTCCTCCGAGAAGCCCTCCGAGGAACTTCCTGCGACGTCTCGCCGCAGCGGGCGCGCCGGCGTTCGCGGGCGAGGTTCTGTGGCCCTCGGAGAACGACTGTCGGGCGCGCATCTCCGGGGGGAGGAGCAGCTCGAAGGGTTCGAGTGGAAGCAGCTACCAAAATATCCGGCTGCTCCAATTTTTGTGTTTTGGTGCGCGGGCCCTCGAGGTTTGGACCACTTCCCCAGGGCTGTTTTTTCGTCCTGAGTCGTTTCTTGACGGTCCCGCGGCCCAGTGAGGGCCCCTGGAGGCCGAAAGTGGCCAAAAACCCACCGCTAAAAATTGTTTAGGAGCTATTTTTTGGGGGGAGCGTCGGATCTCTGGGTACGTTTCGCGATTGTCCAGCTCTGCTCACGACATCGCCCAGAGCACGGCGCGGTAAAGGCGCCGCGGGGAGGCGCCCCGCTCCCCGCGGCAGGAGGGCGGGCCTCGACCTTCCTAACCCTCGAGGCTGGAGCCTCGAGCCTCGATCATCCCCCGCGTCCTGCCCCTCGAGCCTTGAGCGTCGAGCCTCGAGCCCCCCCCCCTCGCGTCCCGACCCTCGAGGCTCGAGCCTCACGCCTCGAGCCTCGATTCCCCCCGCGTCCCGACCCTCGAGCCTCAAGCCTCGAGCCCTACCGTTGCCCGAAGTCGGGGCCTCCGCCCCGCGATGGCGGGCGAGCCGCGGC